>APFE030154136.1:0-15527 GCA_000404065.3 Pinus taeda | reverse complement strand
TATATTTGAGAGAGATTATATGATTAGTTTTTGTGAATAAATGAAAGGGTTCCGTTCTGAGGAAATACCTGTGTTGTTGGTTTCTATCCTTGCTGTATGGAACTTGTGCGTTATCCAAAGATTTCTTTCGCTCGTTTGCTTTAGTTGGTCTCGGACTAACCGTCCACATCTCTATAGTTTCTCTAGTTTTTACACTTACAAATTCTTGCTCTGTGTGTATATTTGAGAGAGATTATATGATTACTTTTTGTGAATAAATGAAAGGCTTCCGTTCTCAAGAAATACGTGTGTTGTTGGTTTCTATCCTTGTTGTATGGAACTTGTGCGTTATCCAAAGATTTCTTTTGCTCGTTTGCTTTAGATGGCGTGGGACTAACCGTCCACATCTCTGTAGTTTCTCGAGTTCTTACACTTACAAATTCTTGTTGTTTGTCGTCGTGTTAAGTTAATGCAAATAGAAAAAACACGTATGTTCTGTAGAATAGAAATAAAAGAACTTGCTTTTACTGTGTTAAGCAACTCAACATAAAATACTATAGATGGACAGTTGTGGGACGTCAAATATAACTTCTGTGTGCTCGGAGATTTCTATTATTTTTCTCTTTCCAAAAGTCGAACCTGTTATAATGCATTCTGTCTCCTTTTGAATGATTTTGGAAAACAATTTCTCTTAACTGTTGTTAGTTACATTTGATAGTTTGTTTTCAGTTCTAAAACTGTTTATTTTTTCTACGCTATGATTTGTAAATGATAACATAATAAATAAATAAATAAAATTAACTACAAAAGTTCATTTAATTCAATTTTTATCTTCTTAAATACCACTTCTCTAAGAAATTAAAATAATAAAAGAAATGAAATTAAAGTGTTCACTTGAAATTTCCTCATGAGTCCTCTGAGAGACCAAATGACCCTCTATCATGATGATCCCCTTTAGCTAGATGCTCCTGTGTCAGGGTCCCGGGGTAATAAAATGTCATGGCTCCGTTCCATGAGATCCTCCAAAGAATAACTTGCTCTCTGTATCTGTGCCACGTAGAACCATGAACTGTGCTCGATAGGACGGTTCTTCCACTTGACAAGGTACCGCAGGTACTCCTTCCTACAAGTTCGCTTGACCACCTGTGTGTCGAGAATCTTCTCGATCTCATGGGGTTGAGCCGAAGGCATTTGCCTCATCCAAGAACCGCCTTCAACATGGGTGTCTCCTTTTGGCCGTACCACACTATCATCTTCAGGGTTGGCCACGGGAACACGTGTGCCACGTTGAAAATAAGTGACATGCCTATATCTGGTGGCAACTGTATTTCATAAGCGTTGGCTGAGAATTTACGCAGAATTTTATAGGGACCTATCTTCTTAAATTTCAGCTTATTATATGCGCCATTAGGAAACCGTTCTTTGTGTAAGTGTGCAAGGACTTCATCCCCTACATTAAACTACACTTCTCGTCGCTTCAAATCTACCCACTGTTTGTATATCTAATTGTTGTCCTGCAACTTTGATTTCACCTGCTCATGTAGATCATTCATTGCTTTGGCGAAATCTTCCCCATCACCACTTCTCTTTTCCAATTTTCCTAGATCCCGCAACTCATGTACTTTGCAAGGATGCATGACATATAGGATCCGAAATTGACTGTGCCCTGTGTTGTGGTTCGGTGAATCGCTATAAGTGAATTCTGCTTGAGCAAGCGCACAATCCCATAATCGTGAATTTTCTCGAGTCAGGCTCCGTAGCAGGTTCCCCAAACTCATGTTCACTACTTCCATTTGTCCGTCAGTCTTCAGGTGATATGCAGAGCTGAAATTCAATTGTGTATCCAACTTCTTCCACAAGGTGCGCCAAAAGTGTCCTGTGAATTTCACGTCCCTGTTGGAAATAATAGATCTGGGTAAGCCGGGCAATCTGACAATCTCAGTGAAAAACAGGTGACCTACGTGAGTGGCATCACTGGTTTTTGTGCAAGGGATGGAATGCACCAATTTCGAAAACTTGTCTACCACCACCATTACCGAGTTGTAACCTCGCTGCAGTCTTGGCATTCCCAAGACAAAGTCAATTCTCACTGAGTCCCATGGTCTACTTGGAATAGGCAGTGGTGTGTAAAGTCTTGTGTTTTGACTGTGTCCTTTCGCCAATTGGGAGACTTTACACGTACTCACATATCGTTGCATATCCCTTCACATTCTTGGCCAGTAATAAAAGTGTCCGAGCTGATCTAAAGTTTTTTCTATGCCGAAATGTCTCGCTAGACCTCCACTGTGCTTCTCTCGTATAATATTTTGTCTCATCGAACAATCAGGGATACATAACTGCCCCCCTTTAAACAATAGCTTTTCCTATAAATTGTAGTCCAACCATGGACTATTGTTCCTTAGCAAGGGATTCTGTGAGGCTTCATAAGACTCTTTGAAATCCGCGTCAGTTTGATACAAGTCTTTCAAATGCTCAAAGTCGAGCGCTTGTATCGTACTTTCCTGTAAGAGCAAGGCTCTTCTGCTCAACGCATCTGCCATCTTGTTGGCCTTTACGCTGATGTGTTTCAACACAAAGGTGAAACTTTGCAGATATTCGACCCACTTGGCATGCTTGTGGTTCAGTGTACGCTGTTGCATCACATATTGCAGCGCAAAATTATCAGAAAATAAAACAAACTCACTCCCCAATAGATAGTTTCTCTAATGCTTCAGTGCTTGGACGACAACATAGAATTCCTTGTCGTATGATGAATACTTCTGCCTGCTCTTGTTCAACTTCTCGCTGAAAAACGCAACAGGTTTGTCTTCTTGGCTGAGTACAGCTCCAGTGGCTATACCTCTTGCATCCCAATGAACCTGGAAAAGCTTATTAAAATCTGGCAATCTTAAAATTGGTCTTTCTGTAATTTTCTTCTTCAGGAGCTGAAAGCTTTTCTGTGTTGCCTTGTTCCAACGAAAAGGCTAACTTGCTTTTTTTTAGTGTCCAACATAGGCTCGCATATTTCACTGATATTCCTTATAAATTCACGATAAAAACTTGCCAGCCCATGAAAACTACGTACCTCAAACAGGATTTTCGGGGATGGCCATTTAATGATCGCTGCGATCTTCTTTGGATCCATCTTCAACTCGTTTTCTGCAATTACAAAGCCGAGATAAACCACTTCTCTTTGTAGGAAAGTACTTTTTTTTTTTTCATACTTATCACCAACTTATTCCGCTGCAATTTCTCCAGCACACTCCGAACATGTCGAAAGTGTTTCTCCTTAGTCTAGCTGAAAATTAATATGTCATGGAGATATACTATTACAAACTTTCCGATGAACTCTTTCAGCATTTCCTTCATCAGTCGCATAAAAGTACTCGGGGCGCTACCCAAACCGAACGGCGTGAATAACCACTGGTACAACCCTTCATTGGTCTTGAAGGTTGTCTTCCACTCATCTCCTTCCCTTATCCGAATCTGATGATAGCCACTCTTTAAATCAATCTTCGAGAAGTATGCTGCCCCACTCAGATAGTCCATCATATCGTCCATCCGTGGCGTGGAAATCTGTACCTGATGGTGATATTATTGATGGCACTCGAATCCGTGCACATTCGCCATTCTCCTCTTTTTTTGGGAGAAAGAACTGTTGGTACCACACAAGGGCTCAAACTCTCCCTCATCAGCCCTTTACCTAGCAACTCGTGCACCTGTTTTCTGATATCCTCTTATTTTTGGGGCTCATCCGATGTGCTGCTTTATTGGTAGACTTGCTCCATGTATAAAGTCGATATGATGACTGATGCTTCTCTTGGGAGGCAACTTGTCTAGCAAATCATCGACTACAATATCACTGAACTCCTCCAACGTTTTCTGAATTTCTGCAGGCAAATCTGACATTTCCGTGTGCAACAACACTATCTTTGCTCTCCTCACAACAACATAGTTCGCTTCAGTTTATTCAATCCGCTTCAACAACTGTTTTCCACCCATTAGTAATGTTTTTATCCCACTTGTTTTCGTTGTCTCCTCCTCCTTGATGGGCACAAGCATGTGCTTGATCCCATCTTTGACAAACTTGTAGCAGTTTGTCTTCCCATCATGCACTACCTTCCGGTCATACTACCATGGCATTCCTAGCAGTATTTGGCACACGTCCATTGCATATTATCACAAATAACTTTGTCTTTGTACCTACCAATGTGGAACTCAACTTCACAATGTTCGTCAACCAACAGTTGATGCCCTGTTTGCAGCCACGACACCTTGTAGGGGGTGCGGTGCTTCGGCCACTTCAAACCCAACGTCTCTACCATATCGGTGGCTACCAAATTATATGTACTTCCACTGTCGATGATCAACTTGCAACATTTCCCATGCGACTTGCAAACGGTCCGGAGTAATGCTTTCCTTTGAGTTTGTTCAGATGTTTAGTTGGATGGTTTCAACAACACTTTGTTCGAAACTAAAGCTTCCCCTGTTTTTGGTACATTTTCTTCTTCTTGGGGTGGTGCCTTTGCTTCCTCAGGCTGTGCGACAAGCGTTCCTCTCTGAACAGCTTGTTCTGCATCAGGGCGTTCAAAAGATCTGTGACCCCATTTGTGGCACCTGTAGCACTGATAGTTAGCTCCCCTACCTCGGCCATTCCCTCTTCCTCTCCGATATGGCCTGCCACCTCTAGAGCTGTCTCCCTTTTCTGTTGTTCCTAAAGCCTTGGAGCTGTTGCCCTCTTCACTATTACTGGAAATTCGTCCTCTCCCATAGGACTGTCCTCGTCCTCTGCCGCTTCCCCGTCCTCTCCTAGCATTTTGTTTTCTCGTGATCGTCTCCTCTGCCTTCATAGCACTCTGGTAGGCTTCTTCTATATTTTTCGGGGAAAAAAATGCTGATTTCATCCAATATTTCCAGTCTCAAACCATTTACATACCTTGTTGTTTTCTCCGGGGTGTCCTTTGTGTAACCAACTCTTAAATTTACAGGGTAGAATTCTTCCGTATACTCTCTCGCTGTCATCCCTTTTTGGCTAAAAATCTGCACTTGCCGATGCAGTGCAATCTCGTAATCCTTGGGCAAAAATCTGCCTTTCAGCTTGGCCACCATGCTTGGCCATTCTTTATTGGCAACTTGTTCATGCTTCTTCTTTCTGCTTGGACACTGTCACACCACAAGGCTGCGTGTCCTTTAACCTTCCTTGCAGCGAACTTAACTCTTTGGTCCTCACTGACCTCTTCACACTCAAAATACTAGTCCAATTCGCTGATCCAGTCCAACACAACTTCTGTGGACAAGATATCATTGTAATTTGGGATCTCTGGTTTAGGCTTGCTACTAGCCAATGGGACCATCCTCAATAATCTCATCTCCATCCCTTCTTCATCCAATCCATCTGTTGTAACTATGGCTTCTTCTTCGCTGTCATCTCCTACCTCTCGATCCCTTCTCCTTCCTGCTTTAACTGCCTCCAAACGGGTAGTAAGGATCCTTATTTCTTCACTGAGTCCTTCATCTGCTACTCTACACACACCTCTCCCACGTCCTCTTCTTCCAACTTCCATGTCTATCCCAGCACTTTCAATTTCTTGCTCTGATACCGCTTGAAGGGTCCAGCCCCCTCTTCACACTCGACAAACTTTAATAAATGGATATAAATTAATATGAATGATTTCGCTGGTGATTAACTACGTGATTAAGTTAATCAAAAGTTGATTACAATGATTAGCACAAATATTTTTACTCCCAGTTTTTATTACTTGTACCAGCACCATTGGATGTAGGACATGTGTCCATTCCTTGCTAATCACACTCCCGCCTTAGTTAATGACCCACAAACCATATTCTCCCGGCCATTTTTGGGAATATGCTCCTACTGTTGTTTTTGCTCGGCCTTGACTTGGTTATATGCTTGGCTCCGCCGGTTGGTAAGTAATGTTGTTATGTGCTATCTTTTCTTCCCCTCTGGTTCTTCTCCCTCAGCACTTGATATGTCGTGTTACTCTATGGAAAATACGCTTGTTTTGGAGGGTTTTTCAGTTTTCTGTATATAGTCTCAGCTGCTCGTTTTGCTTGACCATACTCATTGTTCCTCGTCTCGGTTTCTTTAATTCAATCGCTCTCGAATTTCACTGGTCATGTTGCTCCATTACATTGGCAGGTTGTGGTCTCGGGGAGCCTACAGCGTCAGCTTCTTCCACAGAAATGAAAGTAATTTACTCTTCTATGCGATCATCGTTTTCCACTTGTTACGCTGTTGACTGACTCAGTTGCTCCTTTGCGAGCAGAGGCACCCTCGGGTCACTGCAACCTCGGTGTTTTGTCTCTTCACTGGTAAGTCTCGAACCCTAAGCTTATGGTATTTTGTTTCCTCGATTCTTTCGTTCCTTCCACGCAACGCTGACACTTTGTTTTGGTGGATTATTGCAGGTGGGTTTGTATTGGAGACCCTCGCTTCTACTGTGTCGCGTGCTGACAAAACCCGCGTAGGATCGCTCCTTGTTAACTTGGTTTATTTGCTTGCTCGTGTCATCGGTGGCTTAAAACATGGCTTGGCTAGTTTTAGGCGCATAATCTTCTGTCTGTCTGGCATAATGTAATTGCAGTCCTCACGCTTGCATTACTATAGTTTTTGGGTTGTGGCCATAGGGTTTACAAGTTAGGGTTTTTCAACCCGTTCTCTATTATGCACTTATTGGACTTGAACGGCCTTTATTTCAGTATGGACTGTAATGCATATTCGAGAGAGATTATATGATTACTTTTTGTGAATAAATGAAAGGGTTCCGTTCTCAGGAAATACTTGGGTTGTTGGTTTCTATCCTTGCTGTATGGAACTTGTGCGTTATCCAAATATTTCTTTCACGCGTTTGCTTTAGTTGGTCTCGGACTAACCGTCCACATCTCTGTAGTTTCTCCAGTTCTTACACTTACAAATTCTTGTTGTGTGTCGTCCTGTTAAGATAATGCAAATAGAAAAAACACGTATGTTCTGTAGAATAGAAATAAAATATCTTGCGTTTACTGTGTTAAGCAAATCAACATAAAAGACTGTAGATGGACAGCTGTGGGATGTCAAATATAACTTCTGTGTGCTCGGATATTTCTATTATTTTTCTCTTTCCAAAATTCGAACGTGTTACAATGCATTATGTCTCCTTTTAAATGATTTTGGAAAACAGTTTCTCTTAATTGCTGTTAGTTACATTCGATGGCTTGTTTTCAGTTCTAAAACTGTTTATTTTTCCTATGCTATGATTTGTTAAGGATAACATGATAAATCAAAACAGTTAACTACAAGAGTTCATTTAATTCAACTTTTATCTTCCTAAATACTACTTTAAGAAATTAAAATAATAAAAGAAATGAAATTAAAGTGTTCACTTGAAATTTCCTCCTCAATACTCTCAGAGACCAAATGACCCTCTATCATGATGATCCCCTTCAACGAGGTGCTCCTGCATCATCTAGAGCGTGGTCCAAGACTCTCTCCCTCTCTCTAATTCACTTCCCATGTTTTCGAGCTCACTTCAGTTGCGTGTTCATGTATGGATCCAACCCGCATTCCAACAAAATTTCCACTTACACATTCGTTGGCTAAGCTCAAGGTGTTTCCTTTACAAATGCCATAAAAAATTGAAAGCGCAAACAACATATTCACTAACAGTATCATTGAAAATCCTAAGAAGTTGCATTTGGTCCAACAATCCAGCCATGTTTTCAAAGGAAACTTCATATATAGCCTTGTGCATTTACTATCTAGCGTGCAATTTCCCACAAGCCCCGTTTTTCACCTCCTTATCTCTAAAGACAACAAGTCGTTTATTTCACATGGAAGTTTTATAGCACGCAGAGCAATCTGTCCACATCTATAACATTTGGATTTCTTTTGTACAAACTTACAAGAAAAAATATCAAAAAAGGTAGACATCCAATAACTAAAACTCTTTCTAGAGATAAGCGCCTTTCTCTTTCCTCTCGTCATCAATCAATCATGCTACAATACTTATCGTCGCTTTTCTTCCAATCCCACATGCGTTTCTATGGAATTAATTATAACATGGTAGAGTTTGATTCGAGGGCGGGGAATTCCCTAACCACGTTTGAAAGAAAGAGTGCGGCATTGAGAGTTGTTCTTCCTGCATTTTCCATAGTTTCCTCTGCTATTGTGAAACATTTAGGGTTATAACCAAAATTTCCCTTACGTGGTTATCCTCTCTTCGAAGGAGCACACGATTTCTTTTCTCACAGCAAGATAGAGTGTAAGGTAAAGTATAATGGACATTGGAATGATCAGAGGATTGGAGGATTTCTCACTATGCCACATGAGAGAAGAAGACGCAGGAGAGGCTCAAGCTATCACAAGGGAAGAGCCTATGGTGGTAATTCCCAGCTTCAGAATAGGGTTGTTGTGTTTGTAGGTGACTTCCTTGAATAAATCACTGAGGATATTGAGGAGGAACTATCGATATTGGAAAGGGAGGCATCCTCTCAGAGAAGGTCTCTTTTTGACACAGAAGTGAGGGCTCAGTGGGATAGTTGGATTCGAGATACAAGGAAATCAAATAGGAGAGGGAATGAGTAGATGCAAGTGATTAACCTCCATTGGCAAATGAAATTCCTTATGGGCCACGAACTCCTCGATAATCAAGATGTAAGGAGGGATCTGCTATAGAAGCTCGATCTTATGCGTTACCACCTCACACATTCTAATTGCAGGTTGAAATCAATCAACACGAGGCTAGCACAGATCGGAACACATCTTGTGATTCAACCACCAATACTAAGACCCCTGGCTACACCAACATATCCTATTCCCAAAGATGGATCGAACTCTCGTCCCGCTTCCTAAGTTTATGATGTTTGTTTACGCAAAGTACAAAATCCCTCTTTCTAGTGTTCATGGACATGATAATATAGAGCAACATTCAAATGTTTTTATGTTTAAGTCTAGTTATGTGAGATATGGTCGCTCACATATGGCCCTCTGTAGGGAACTATTTTGGGTATGGTCGAGTCTTTGTGTCAAGAGACTAGAAAGACGTGTATGATGTAAAAGCTTTAATTTGTGGTAATACATCTCACGTGACAAAATAAAAAATAAAAAATAAAAAAATCGTGATTTTAGCACAAATATAGATACATATAAATGTGAATTTTTACGTCAATCATTTTACTACTATACATGCATTTAAAATATTGCGCTACTTCAATTTTACCATACATCTCATTTACTTCATGCATTTTTCATAAACACAAGTAAATAAAAGTCCCTCAAACATAAATAGAGAAATTAAAACTACCTCTTGTTAAATATCGCTTACTTTAAATAGGTTATATATAATCTATTTTAAATTTTGAAAATCAAACATAAGTCGAAGGATCACATCTCTATCTTTATTGATATATATTTTATATAATATAAAATCACACAAACAAAATAAACTAACTATTTTTGAATCTTATCATGAAAACAAATAAAATCATCATTATCATATATTAAAAAACGAATTTAATTAGGGAAAGGAACATATTGTCTATAATCATATTCATATATCTTTCGAGATGGAAAGAGCTCTCGAATCCCTTGCGGCAGCTAGGGTTTCACCCAAAACCGTAGCCGCCCAATATTTGCTCTATTTGCATGGATTTTCTCGAGATAGTTCAATGGTGAATCCTCGTGATTTGGCAAATACATATTTTTCTTTTGTATGTACGGTTAAAAATCAAGCTATCTCTTCTCCAGTTTCATACAAGATAAGTTTTCCCTTTACATTCTTCTCGACGAGGAAGCTTTAGACTCTGAAAAGTGTTGAAAAATGTGCACCAAGAAATGTTCAATTTAGAATGTGCTAAAAATAGACTTGCTAAAAATAGCATTTCTGGGTCCCTTCCTATTTATAACAGTCCCTAATCTATCTATAGGAGGTAAAATTAATTATGGTCTTAACAGCAGTAGGAAATATTAATTAATTAATTTAGTTGAGTTAATTAGTTAAGGAAATTCGAATTTGAAGTCTTTGTGAGGATGCACATGAGTTGTCCCACAAATTTAGGAATTTATCCTTAATTTCTTCCACTGATTGAGGAAGTATGAGTTCTATAATGAGAGAATCAGTGGACTTAGTTCTAACTAGTCAAGTCCAATTAGATTATTTTAACAGGGTATTAAAATAATAAAATATAGTTTGTTCATGTTTGCATGCATGTGACAACTATTATTTTAGATAATTGAGGATTCACTCATAGGTAACTGTTGCATGTCAGTTCTGTCAGAGACCCAGCTGAGATCAGATGTGGGACAGTGTACTATCATATGCTTGGATATTTCTAGTAAGTATTCCTTGCATGGAGAAGGATCTATTATAGGAGATTGGAGGACTTGTGGCCTATATATTGAGGCCTAGGTAGTCCATTATTTTCATCTTCTCATTGAAGATCATGAGAGTACAGAGAGCGCAGGATAGCTATTGAGCTAATTCTTTTTGTATGTTGAAGAGGATTTCCACTTGATTAATAATACATGGTTGGGGTTTTATGCTGGTGCTTTCCCCTGGATATATCTTGTGTTAATGTGTGATTATTTTTCTTGATGAGTTATGCGTGTTTCTACTTGATGTTGCTCATGAATTCGATTATGCTTCCGCTTAATGTTTTGTAGAAGTAGAACAAGTATTATGCTTTAGGACATTGCATATATCGGTTTGTTCTACAGGTAAAATTTCTACAAAAAGTATTTTTCGAGGAATGGTTTGGTTTGCAGGTTTTATGGGTTATTGTCCCTCCTTTTCGATCTCCCTAAATGGGTCTCTAAGACATGGAATCCCCTTTCGACGGACGAGTTGAATATTTACTTTATGGCACGAGGTTTCTTCACTCGTTGGTTTTTGAAATGATTGGAGACAAGAAGGCTGCATGTGAAGCTCGAAGATGGTTTTGGGGGAGCACTAGCCTCTCCATTCAGCAATGGTGTTCCACTTTCGATCCTTTTACAAAATAAATTTCTTCCACCCTAGTCTCGATAAGAATGTCGAACCTTTCCTTGGATTTTTGGAGTCACACATAGCTTTCCTCCATTGCTAACGTGGTGGGAAAATTCTATCATGGCCGTCCTATTAATAAAAATAAAAAACAAAAATGCAAAGCTACAATTTGTGTGGGGATGGAATTCAACAAGGGTTTTTCAGGGAGAGCTTTATTTGATGGCTCCAAACTATGTTTGGTTCCAAAAGATCAATTATGGGAACATATCATTTCGATGTAGAGAATGCTATGAAACACCACATGTAATTAAAAATTGCCCCAAGCATCCTCGGAATAAAGAAAAAAAACCCCAAAGGCCCAAATGGTGGGAAGGTGCACAAGGTTACCACCATATGATATTTAAAGAAGAAGACCTTGAGAGAAAGAAAGAACGAGAAGACATGAAAGAAGCACATTGAGTGCAAGAAAATGAAGTGGCCCCAAAAAAATTTAAGAACCGAAATTCGCTTGCCAATGTGGATCCTCCACTTGCTAGCGAGGATTCCTTGAATGAAACTTTTGTAGAAAAACAAAAAACCCCTCGTGGAGAATGGATTACCTGTCTTGCTGAAAATGAAAATTATCCATCACATAAGGTGGAGGAGAAATATTTGAAAAAAATACCTAAAAGTACCTTGCATTTAAGGAAGAACCACTAGGGAATTTGCAGAAAATGTCTATTGGATTCGAGTTGGGAAGAAAGGAAGAAAAAAAATAATTCTCCAAGAAACACAAGAAGTCATTCTAGATCAAAATAGAAATACAAGGGAAAATGGAATGTAAATATGTTGATAGTTTGGGGTTTTTGTGAAGAATATTTAGGTGGGAAGGGATTGAAGTATTTGTTTGATGGGGAACTAGTTGGAGGGTTGGGTCTGTGGTCAATCTCAAAAGCATAAGGAAGAGTGGAAAATGTAAAGGTTTTGGCCTTACAATATGGATTTTTTTAACACAAATCTCTATAACTTCACTTTAAAAAAATAAACAAATTCAACTATATATTACTTACAAGCTTAGGATAAAATTAGATTTTAATAAGAAACTTCTACTTTCAAAATTAAGGGTAGAGAGATGGCCAATCTCATCACAAATATTGGGGGGATATCTAAATGTTGTAAGGACAACACAAATTAAGACTGTGGAGGAGGCCAAAAGGAAGGGTAATACAAGGAGTAAAGCACTAAAATCAAGACCAATAGAAATGTGTGCACTAAAAGGATAGTTATATTCACTAACTCCAAACTCGAAGAGGGCCACCTAAAAACAACAACAACAACACCAACTCTAGAGGAAGCCACAATTTTCAATGAGAAGTCTCTAAAGTTACCCATTAATTGGCCATTTCTAGCCCCAAACTACTAATCCATAGACTAGTCCAAAGAACAAACAAAACCAAACCAATTCCTAATGGCTACATGAAATTTGTTGTGCACAAACCCCTCGATGTTGAAAGACCCCACAAATAGTCCCACCTATTAGGAGGGAAGTATGTAAGACGTCATAAAACAAGTTGATAGAGACTAGAGTGAAGACTTTCCATATTCTTCAACTTAACCACAAATGCTCACATGTATGGTGAATAGGGTGGGTTGGCCACCCCACCAACCCTCTTGAATTGAGATATGAAGCAATGAGGTGGTGAGCTAGCCTCCAATAGTATTGATGCCTCCCAACCTTATGGGTACTCTTGATATCCACCTCCATGAGGGGATAAAACAATGGTCATTAATATGTACAAACAAATAATTTTAATTAAAAAAAATCAAATTATACATTTATTATATCTAAAAATTTCATGAAAAAAGGGAAAGCATTGGGGAAAGCATCAATTTAAAAGTATAGAATTAAATGTGTCACAATCAAATACATTTTTATTTTATTTTCTAGTCACTCCCTTACACATCAAATTTCAATGTATTTAAATTATTTTAAAATACACAAATTCTACACACATGTATTCAACTTAATTCAAAACACATATAATATAGAATACAAGACTCCCGGACATAATTAATTAAAAATTAAAACATGTCAATAAAAACTCACACATTTCTTTATTATAAAGAAATACAGTGAAATACACAATATAAACTTATAATATCATACAAATAAAATACAAATTTTTAAAATTTTAAGTCTTTCAAAATCAAATTTCTAAGTACTTACATTAATCTAAACTATTGTAAAATAGAAAGCATTAATTTATTGTATCTAAAAATTTCATGAAAAGATCCGAAACTATTGGTGTAAGCATAAATGAATATGTAATTTTAAATTATAGAATTGAATGTCATACAATCAAATGAATTTTTGTTTTTTACAAGTCACTCCCAAAAACATCAAATTTCATTTTATTTGTATTATTTTAAAATACACAAATCCTACACAAGTGTATTCAAATTAATTCAAAGTAAATATAATATAGCATACAAAAATGAGAGTACAATAAATTAAAACTTCAAACATTTGAAGAAAAATTCACCCATTCTTTTTATAAACAAAAGTAGTTTAATATACAATAAAAATCATGATATCATACAAATACAATACAATTTTTTTAAATGTTCATTTCTCTAAATTCCAAGTAATTGCATTATTTTAAACATTTGTAAAACACACATTGCTAATTTATTATATCTAAACTTTTTTTTCACAATTCGATCCCCCAAAACATAAAATTTCAATGTATTTTAAACTTTAAGTTGAAATTAATTCAAAATACATATAAGATGACATAAAAAAATCACTAGAGAATTAATTAAAAATTTAAACATTTCAAAAAAAAATCGAGCATTTTTTTTTAAAACATATAGTTTAATATACAATATCAAATTATAATATCATACAAACACAATACAAAATTTTTAAATCTTATGGGTCTAAAACATCAAATTTCCAGGTACTCTCATTATTTTAAACTATTGTGGAACAAAGAGCTATTATATGTAAACATTTAATGGAAAGAAGAGAAATTATTGGGGAAAAGATAGTTGAATATGCAATTTAAAATTATACAATTAAATGTCATACAATCAAATACAATTTTTTTTTTACAAGTCACTTTATCAAAACATCATCTTTCAAAAATTATTTTAAAATACACAGATTTTACACAAGTAATCAAATTAATTCAGAATACAATTAATACTCCACCTCTTATGGGTCTAAAACATCAAATTTCCCAGTACTGTCATTATTTTAAACTATTGTGGAACAAAGAGTTATTATATGTAAACATTTAATGGAAAGAAGAGAAATTATTGGGGAAAAGATAGTTGGATATGCAATTTAAAATTATACAATTAAATGTCATACAATCAAATACAATTTTTTTTTTACAAGTCACTTTACCAAAACATCATCTTTCAAAAATTATTTTAAAATACAAAGATTTTACAAGAGTAATCAAATTAATTCAAAATACAATTAATACTCCACACATAAATAACAAGAGAATTAATTAAAAATTTGAACATTCTAAGAAAATATTCCACATTTTTTTTTTATAAACAAATATAGTTTAACATACAATGTAAAATTATAATACAATACAAACACAATACACATTTTTTTTAATTATATCTAAACATTTCAGTAAAAATCTTAAAGTACCACTTAAAGTATAGGTGGATATGCAATTTAAAATTATAGAATTAAATGTCATAAAATCAAAACACATTTTAATTAACAACTCACTCCCCCAAACATGGAATTTCAATGTGTATTTAAATTATTTTAAAATACACAAATTTCACACAACTATTCAATTTAATTCAAAATATATATAATATCCCCTGCAAAAATAGCAACACCATTCATTAAAAATTTAAACATTTCAAGAAAAAATGACACATCCTTTTTTTATAAACAAATATAGTCTAATATACAATATAAAATTATAATATCATACAAACACTAATTTTTTTTTGTTTAAAGGGTCCATGTCTCTCAAACATCAAATTTCCAAGTAATTTCATTATCCTATAGTATTGTAAAACATAAATTGTCAATTTATTATATCTAGATATTTCATGAAAAATCTCCTTGGTGACGGCATGGCATAATATGCAATTTAAAATTATAAAATTTAAATGTTATACAATCAAATACATTTATTGAATTTCAATATATTTAAATCATTTTAAAATGCACAAACTCTATACACTTATTTAAATTAATTAAAAAATACACAATATACAATGCAAAATCACAACATAATTAATTGAAAATTCAACTAAAATTCACACATTCTTTTAATAAACTAACATAGTTTTAATATATAATATAAAATTACAACATCATACAAACACAATACACCATTTTTTTAAACATTCACTTCTCTCTCAAACATCAAATTTCCAAGTACTTACATTATTTTAAACTAAAGTGTTACACCTATAACCAAATAGGAACAACACAACATTTAATTAAAACATTAAAATGTTACAAAATAAAAAACTAAATATAACAAAACATATAAATTAAAAGTTTTTGTTTTATATAACGAAATTAAAAATTAAAAATTACTTTCTTTAAGATATTTAATT
>APFE030154131.1:9158-93878 GCA_000404065.3 Pinus taeda | reverse complement strand
AAAGACAAAGCACATTGATGTTCAATATCATTTTGTGAGGGATATGATAGAAGACAAAAAGGTGTTGCTGGTAAAGGTGGACACTTTGAAGAATACTGTAGATGCGTTGACAAAATCTGTGAGCTTTGAGAAGTTCTCCTGGTGTAGAGAAACAATGGGCGTTTCAGGGCTGGAAAAATGACTAAGCTCTCCTGTGGCTCCCTGTGGAATGAAAATAACAAGTGGGAGAATGTTGGGTTGTGTTATATTCTTTCCACGTAGTTAACAGGGGGTTTGCAGGGTACTCGTAACCCCACTTTTTGGTTTTGGACCCTATGTTAGGTTGGGCAGACCCACCTATGGTTTTGTGCATGATTTTCGCACATGTTTTTTCGACGCGATGGTTTTCGATCCATGGTATTGGTGCGATGGTTTTCGGTCCATGGTATTGGACGTGATGATTTTCGGTCCATGGTATTGGATGCTTCGGCATGTATAAATGTGTTGTAACATTGAAAGGAACATAATGAAAAATCAAGCTGGTAGTCCCGGTTTTTGGATCCAGTGGGAAAATATCTGTGTATATGTGTTTTATGTGTTATGCTCTCTCACATTGTTTATTTTTCTGTGTTTTAGAATTCATATGCAGGTAATTTTTGTACGGGGTTAAAACCTACAATTCATGATTGGGAATCTAATGTTTACAGGTGGAAGAAAGCCCTCTATGGCTTGAAGCAAAATATCCCAGGCTTAGTATGAGAGGATTGATATTTGTCTGATGAAGCTAAGATTCACTAGAAGTGAAGCCGATCCAAACCATTGCTTGAAGGTTTTGGATGATAAACCTCTCATACCAGCACCTTCCGAGGACAACCTCTTTCTGACAGGTGCAGACCCTCTCATTTGTAGAAGTAAGAGGGAGTTGGATTCTGGATTTGGAATGGTAAACTTTAAGCCTGTGACTACCTCAATGGAGCTTAACTTTAAGAAGTTATGTGGTAGTAATGCCAGATCAGATTTGGGAAATGCCTCTAAGTTTCATAAACTCATTCGCATTGATGATCTTGGTGAACTTCCGTCTGGACATATGTTTTGTAGTTAGCATGATGAGCTCATATATGATTGAGCCTCTATGGATTAGTGCCAAGAATCTTGTCAGATATCTTCAAGGCACAATCTCTCATGTATCTCCGGAAATATGAAGCTACATGATTATTCGAATGCTGATTGGGCAGGCAGTGTGGAGGATCTCAAGAACACTTATGAGTGTTGATTCTCTTTGGGTTCTGCTCGATATCCTGGATGAGAAGGAAGCAGAAGACAATTGATTCGAGCATCGTTGAGATCGAATACATAGCTACAAGTATGATCTCGTGTGCCGCTGGCTGGTTGTGGAAGCTCTTCAGTGCACTATTTATACACATGATGGATACCACCGTGATGTTCTGTGTCAACCAGGGCCGGATTCGATTGTTGAGGAATCTCGTATTCTATGATTTCTCCAGCATATAGACATTAGATACTACCTTATCTGGGATATGGTACATCAATGAGCGAGGAGGCTCCATCGCATTGAGATTGATGTACAGGTCGCAAACATTCTGTCAAAGCCCCGAGGAAAGGTCAAATTTGTGGCTTTCTCAAATGACTTGGAGTTGTTGAGAGACCCTTTTATGAGGGTCCTGGATGAT
The DNA here is from genome assembly GCA_000404065.3 of Pinus taeda. Lineage (NCBI taxonomy): Eukaryota > Viridiplantae > Streptophyta > Pinopsida > Pinales > Pinaceae > Pinus > Pinus taeda. Next base: position 92,208 of record APFE030154131.1, on the reverse strand, counting down.
GCATGCATTGAGCTTTGGGAGCTTTGAGGGGCTTGGGGTACTTCTTGGAGCAACAAGTGACCATAGGGTGACTCACCCTCCCCTAATGGTGCACTGTGTACAGGGTGAATGGCTCAGCCTTACCCTGTGATACCCCATGGCAACTTAGGGATAGAATGGGTGGTTCTCCTGTCGAGGCATCCTACCCGTGCAGTCTAGGACTCATGGGAAGTACCTCTCATTTGGCCAATGAGCAGGGAATTAGGGTTAGGGACAATAATAGTACTATCGATGGACACAGTTGTATCTACCGTGCTTTCTATTCTAGGATGACCTCCATTGATCTAGGATCAATATGAGTGGTTTGAGACATTCTCTTTTGATATTGATCTGGGATCAATTGGAACTGACTTTGGGTCAGTAAGAGTGATATGAATCACTCTCTTGGAACTGATCTGGGATTAGTAAGAGTGGTATGACACACTCTCTTCATATGGAACTGACTTCGGGTCAGTAGAGAATGGTATGAGACATTCTCGATATATTCTTCTTCTTCATGGTTCAACAGAGTAGAGCAGAGCAGTGCAGGGCACTGATGGCAGAGATAGTACAATCAGACATATGGATCAGTGGATGTAGTTCTCCCTAGTTGAGAGGGAGTGTTTAAATTGTCAACGAGGGCCAAACTCCATGTGGGTTATCTTATTTATGGCAGCTGGTACGTTTCTTGGATCCCTCTCATCGAGAGGTGTAGGATTGATCTAAAGATCATCTGATTCCGATAAGTATTCATGGAGTTATGAATTTATTTGTGTTATAAGTCAATTCGTCAAGGTCGGCTAGCAACCAAATAAACCCCACACGTGCTCAACGTTTTAGTATAAAAGGAGATGACTTGAGAGTCATTTCTCACACACACTTCTATCTTGATTTCTCTCCACTTGTCTTGGGTTTTAGTGGAAGAGAAATTTAGGAGTGGAATCCCTAGACGTTGGAGGAAAAAAGGTTACCCTAGATGTAGATGGAAGGTAGCCCTAGATGCAGACTAAAGGCTGCCCTAACACAGACCTAAAGACTGCCCTAAACGATGGTCTAATCCAACCCTAAACAATGATCTATCCAGTCCTAAACGCTGGTCTAATTCAGCCCTAACTGCAGTCAAACAAGCGAGTCTTAGCCGCAACATGAAGGGCCAAAGGGATAGGCTGCCTTAGACAATGTGAAGGGTTGTGTGGAGAACAAGGTCTTAGCCGCCGTATAAAGGGTCAACGGGACAACATGGAGGTTGCCCTAGACAGCGTGGAGGGCTGTATGGACAACAACTTCTCAAGGGAGGTAAGCCGCAATCTTTTCAAGGACTGTTGCAGAGTTTAGAGGTGGTTGTTAGGGTACTATTGATGCCATAACCAAAGTTGTTGAACTACGACAGTGCACCAATATTCAAGTAGAGATGGAAAAAAGCGTGGGATTATACTTGGAGTTGATGTTACCTATCCCATAAAAGGTGTAGGGAATATTACCCCTCAATTGAATGACAATAATTTGATTCATTTACAAAATCTCTTTTATGTACCTGATCGCAAGAAGAACCTGGTTTCCATTTCGACAATGGAAGTCAAAGGTTTTAGGGTGGCATTCATCGATGGAAAGGTACGTGTTTGAAAATAGAATTTTCTAAGATGCTTTTACTCATGGGTTTAGGGTTGGAAATTTGTATCAAGTTGCAGGATGGTCCATTAGGGAGTTGGGACCATGACAGATGACATATCTCATCTATAGCACTGGAGGTCTACTTTTGGGGCCCTACCCGATGTGAGTCAGATGGTGACTCGGATGCCTGAATTCAAGAAGAGCATGAAGGTACATGTCTGAGATGTATCGAAGGAAAAATCTTACAAGGGAACCATTCCCCTCATATAGCAGGTCCACAGGCTTAGAACAACCCAAGGGGTTTGAGATTCATGATCGAGCATCTCATGTATACAGGTGGAAGAAAGCCCTCTATGGCTTGAAGCAAAACATCCCTGGCTTAGTATAATAGGATTGATAGCTATCTGATGAAGCTAAGATTCACTAGAAGTGAAGCCGATCCAAACCATTGCTTGAAGGTTTTGGATGATAGACCTCTCATATCGGCACCTTCTGAGGACAACCTCTTTCTGATAGGTGCAGAACCTCTCATTTGCAGAAGTAAGAGGGAGTTGGATTTCAGATTTGGAATGGTAAACTTCAAGCCCGTGACTACCTCAATGGAGCTTAACTTTCAAAAGTTATGTGGTAGTAATGCCGGACCAGATTCGGGAAATGCCTCTTGAGTTTCATAATCTCATTCGCATTGATGTCCTTAGTGAACTTCCGTCTGGACATATGTTTTGTAGTTAGCATGATGAGCTCATATATGATTGAGCCTCTATGGATTAGTGCCAAGAATATTCTCAGATATCTTGACGGCACAATCTCTCATGGATTGAGATACATTGCCGGAAATATGAAGCTGCATGATTATTCGAATGCTGACTGGGCAGGCAGTGTGGATGATGTCAATAACACTTCTGAGTGTTGATTCTCTTTGGGTTTTGCTCGATATCCTAGATGAGTAGGAAGCAGAAGACGATTGATTTGAGCACCGCTGGGACCGAATACATATCTACGAGTATGATCTTGTGTGAAGCTGGCTGGTTGTGGAAGCTCTTCAGTGAGCTGTTTATACACATGATGGATACCACCATGATCTTCTGCGTCAACCAAGGGGGGATTCGATTGTTGAGGAATCCCGTATTCTATGATTGCTCCAGCATATAGACATTAGATATTACCTTTTTTGGTATATGGGACGTTGATGAGTGAGGAGGCCCCATCGCGTTGAGACTGATGTACAAGTTGCAGACATTCTGTCAAATCCCCGGGGAACGGTCAAATTTGTGACTTTACCAAACGACTTGGAGTCGTTGAGAGACCCTCTTATGAGGGTCCTGCATGATGCATGCATTGTGCTCTAGGAGCTCCGAGGGACTTGAGGTACTTCTTGGAGCAACAAGCGACCATAGGGCGACTCACCCTCCCCTAATGGTGCGCTGTGTACAGGGTGAATGGCTCAACCTTCCCCTGTGATACCCCATGGCGACTTAAGGATAGGATGTGTGGTGCTCCTGTCGAGGCTTCGTACCCATGCAGTCTAGGACTCATGGGAAGTACCTCTCATCTGGTCAATGAGCAGGGAAATGGGGTTAGGGACCATAGTAGTACTATCGATGGACCCATAGTTGTATCTACCGTACTTCCTATGCTAGGATGACCTCCATTGATCTTGGATCAATATCAGTGGTTTGAGACACTCTCTTTTGATATTGATAGGGATCAATTGGAACTGACTTCGGGTCAGTAAGAGTGATATGACTCACTCTCTTGATATGGAACACTCCCTAGTTGAGATGGAGTGTTGTATCTATTGTACTCCCTATGCTAGGATGACCTCCATTGATCTGGGATCAATATGAGTGGCTTGAGACACTCTTTTTTGATATTGATATGGGATCAATTGGAACTGACTTTGGGTCAGTAAGAGTGATATGACTCACTCTCTTGGAACTAATTTGGGATCACTAAGAGTGGTATGACACACTCTCTTGATATGGAACTGACTTCGGGTCAGTAGAGAATGGGAGACATTCTAGATCAATTCTTCTTCTTCATGGTTCAATAGAGCAAAGCAGAGTAGTGCAGGGCTCTGATGGCAGAGATAGTACAATCTGACATATGGATCAGCGGATGGAGTTCTCCCTAGTTGAGAGGGAGTGTTAAAATTGTCAACTAGGGCCAAACGCCATTTGGGTCATCTTATTTAAGGCAACTGATATTTTTCTTAGATCTCTCTCATTGAGAGGTGTAGGATTGATCTAAAGAACATCTGATTTTGATAAGTATTCATGGAGTTATGAATTTATTTGTGGTATAAGTCAATTCGTCAAGGTCGGCCAACAACCAAATAAACCCCACATGTGCTCAACGTTTTAGTATAAAAGGAGATGACTTGAGAGTCATTTCTCACACACACTTCTATTTTGATTTCTCTCCACTTGTCTTGGGTTTTAGTGGAAGAGAAATCTAGGAGTGGAAGCCCTAAGCGTTGGAGGAAAAGAGGCTGCCCTAGACACAGATGGAAGGCAACCCTAGACGCAGACTAAAGGCTGCCCTAACGTAGACCTAAAGGCTGCCCTAAACGCTGGTCTAATCCAGCCCTAAACAATGATCTATCCAGTCCTAAAACGCTGGTCTAATTAAGCCCTAACCGCAGTCAAACAAAGGAGTCTTAGTTGCAACATGAAGGGTCAAGGGGATAGCGTGTAGGCTTCCCTAGACAATATGAAGGGCTGTGTGGACAACAAGGTCTTAGCCGCCGTATAGAGGGTCAAAGGTATAGCGTGGAGGCTTCCCTAGACAACGTGAAGGGCTGTATGGACAATAGCTTCTCAAGCGAGGTAAGCCGCAATCTTTTCAAGGACTGTTGCAAAGTTTAGAGGTGGTTGTTAGGGTACTATTGATGCCCTAACCAGAGTTGCTGAACTACAACAGTGCACCAACATTCAAGTATAAGTATGAGGATAATTTGATGATGAGAGCGTTGTTAGAATAATCAGTGTAAGTATGTACAACTTGGTAAGCATGGCTGGACATTATGGCAAGCATAGCAAGCTGTGATGGGACAACAGCTGTTACATGGCAGCAAAGGTACATGGTGCTGCAAACTCATTGGACAACACAATGATGGGACAATAGTATATTGGGACAATAACATGTTAGGACAGCAGCATGTTGGGACAACACAATGATTATGACAACTATGACATTGTGCAACAATAACACAATAGGACGACAACAACAACAAGTACATGGTGGCAAGCATGGTGTTGCTAACACATTGGGACAACTTGGATATGATTCTTGTTGGAGCGTAACAGTGGGATAACAGTGCAGCAATATGATGTGTACATCTTGAGGTCCATCATTGTAATGATGGGTGCAACATGGTGCAGCGTGGTGAGGTGCAACATGATGACGAGATGCAACACAATGATAGGTGAAGGAGTCACCTTGGAGAATCAGTTGAAGCAGCATGTCTTCAATTGATCTCATGTATCATTTTCTTAGAGACAATCTATGCTCTTATCTAGATAGGTCAAAGTGTTGATTTCTGTTGTAAATGTACTATCTCTCTCTCTCTCTCTGCTGAACTATTGAAGAACATCTAAGAAGAATTGATCAAGGGTTTCCCCACATTGGGGTTTGTCCCTGGCTAGCGCCACATCTCGTGTCCTCTTGTCTTGGCTTGTCTTCTGCGATTTATGTTTATGTTATATCTGTAATTTACTTTAATGCAGATGTGATTGCTAATCTGGAAAAGATATTGAGCTAACTGTGAAAATTGAAATAAATTGCTCTAAGCATAGAACATACCTAAAATTAACAATACTACAGTCTACAATACGACAACTACAACCTACAAGTGCTAATTGTCAATGTTATCATCAGAATCATCATCTTGATCATCCTCCTCATCCTCATTTGAAGAACGAGTAGCATCCAAGTCTTTAATCATTGCCTATATTGGGATCTTTATCATCAATATAACCCTCTAAGCTTTTAAAGAAGATAGAAAAAGCGTAGCATGTCAAGTCAAGATTTTGTTTTAGTGATGGGTACATTTTTAATAGAGTCATGATAGAGGAGTTAGACAACCATTGCCACTAACATCAAGGTACATAGAGGGCTTGTTGGTTTTTTTTAAATACTAGTTCCTTACCCTCGTACATGACAAAATCCAATGGAAATGTTGTAATCCCCGCAATCCTGATATCCTAATAAATTGTTAAGCCCGCTGGATTTTGAGTGAAAATCTAAAATTCTACTTTCTTCGTATGAAATCCAATGAGGTTAGAACCACTCTCAAACATCCTGAGTCATTTCATGGTAATGTTAAAAATTGAAGTAAAAGTGACATTCTCCTTGTTCTCTTTAATCTTTCATTTATGATATTCTCCTTAATGTCAGATTTACATTCTCCTTATTCTCCTTAATCTTTCATTTCCATGAATGCATAGCAATAATAGGACCATAGGCTTGAATATTAGGTTGGCCTAGGGGAGAATTAGAAATAAACCAACCAATTGAAGAAATAAAATAATGAAAAAAAGGAAAATATGTTTATGCTGATTTGGGAAGGGACACACAGAATAAAACCGGTCCTGAACTGGCTGGTTCGATACCGAATTGGCCGGTTCCATACTGAACCGGCCGGTTCAGAGGCCCGGTTCGGACCAGTTTCGGGCCAAAAATGGCTGGATCAGCCGGTTCCATCGGTTGCGGTCCGGTTCTGATAACATTGATCTAGAGGGATGCAAGTGGGTAACCAATAGCAGTCAGTGGACATGGAAAATGGATAATGTCATGTTGCACAGGAGTAGTTTTGTTGTCTCACGTCTTTGTAACCTTATAAAGTCCTTTCAGAAAAGAGATGAATTTTAATCAACTTAAAGGTAGCTTGAGCAAAAGGTATGTCCACAGGTAGGACAGATTTTGATTGTGACGTTGTTATATTCGGTCTTCTACTCTGTCTTTTAGTCACTTACAAATGTGGCTAGCAGAACATTGATTTTTTAACAATAACAAATCTGTTTTCAATTAGTATTGAACCAAAGGTTACATGTTTCTAGCCCCAACTATACCTTTTGGGCATTACATTGAAAGTTGAAACAACAATACCGAGTCTAATAACTCAAGCAGACTTAAGATTTTAATTTGTTTTATCTGATCTTCATTCTTTTGCCTCTCCTTGATTGCCTGATGGCTGGGAGGTTTCCTTTCCAAAGCCGTTTGACAAGGATGCTTTCTTCATGCTTCCACTTCTACCAGGAAATGGTGCTCCTTGGCACCTTTCCATCGGGTGGATTTTGACTCCTTTTTTGGGAGCTTTTCCAAAAGACTTCTTTCTTAACAGGACAGGGGCCTGCCAGATCGCCATGCTTGAAGCGTAATCAACATCTAAAGTCCACTTCTTCCTATTCTAGTTTTTTCTTTCCTTTTTAATTTATTTATCTGTACCTTGCACGCTACCTTCCAACAATCTGTTTGCCAAGTCCTCTTCTACACATTCCTTGACATAAGTTGTTATGAGCCTATTGCTGGTTACTGGGGCAAAAGAAGTGAAATTTTCCCACTGCATTTTTGATAGTGGCCAAAGACTTGAGCCCTAAACATGAAGATTCAAAAAGACTTGTATGTCCCATAAACCATGGACTAGACCAGAGGATCCATTCCTCGTCCTTGACATAATCAAACTCTACAGTTGAGAACTTGTGAGCACACAAATTGATCAAGGCTTCCTTGTGAAAAAGGGGCTTCCATATTTGAGAAACTCATGTATAGAGACTTGGAAGGCGAAGCCAAAAACCATCAAAACTATTAAAATGATAGATCACTCCATGAACCCTGAGGAGATTAACTTGATCTAAAGCTTTTTATTTGAGGCAGATCTTCTGAGAGACAACAACCTTTTCTACAATGAAGCAGCTAGCAGGCTGAGGAGAAACAAAACTTGGTATAGACAGAATCTGCATGAATGGTATTGCACCCACAGGTGGAGAACATAACGGAAATTAGGTTGCAACCTTCACACCATAAGGCTAAAATGGGTGAGACTTGCCATTGAAAGGAATGAAGGTGGCTATGGCAGCTAGGGTAGGGCTATAGCCTAGGAAGCACTGTGGGTTGAAAAATAGCATTTAGCCAACCAAGTTCGAGCAGTTTGTTACCTATTCGTGTGCTTCTTTTGAGACATTTATAGGTGGTGTGCCGCTTCAGAGTGGGAGTGCCAACTGCCAACAAGATTTGTAGCTTGGTTCCATTAGTAGTTCAAGTGAAAGTTCAATGGAATCACTTCCCCCTAGAATATCCTTTCAGTCTGACCATCCCATTTAGTATGTGAACGTGAAGTTAGGCTTGTTATATAGCTCTGTGAGGAATGGGAAGGCCAAGGAGGGAGCTGATCCGTCATTCCTTTGTAGGTATATCTCCTAGTGCAGTAGGTTGGGTTAGGTCCTCAAGATGAAGTGTGAGCTACAGTAGAAACCCCTGCCAAACTTGTATGTGCTTTCATTGAGAAACATTTTATTATATGTTGATGTACTTTATTATTTTATGAATGTCACAAGTTAAATTATGGAGGCATCATTATGGATACATCATTAGGACATTCTAATTAGTTGGATGAATGATTGTGTTCGTCAACCATTTTATGTGAATAAAAGGGCCATTATCTTGAATTGAGTTATCAACACAAGTGGAGGCATCATCATTTTATATTGTGCCTCATATCGCCATCTTTGTTGACCATGTGTACATGTCTACATAAGAATGTGAGTCAAAATAAGAACTTCTTATGTTCTTGTGATTGATGTTGTGATAGTTTTTTCTCTCTTATTTATTTGAGCCGTGCACACTTTTTTTTTCTTAATTAACTGTCTATTTTATCATTTCTGAACTTGCAAATTTGGATGTATTTAGTGTTCGCATAAGAACAAATTGATCTGTATTACATGTGAACAAACCAACTTCATCCTGCACTTTTGTTTGCCCCCTATCGAGGGCTTTCACAACAATGAATTGATTAGTGATGGATTTTTCATATGTATGTGATTCTTGGAATTGAAATGTTCTCCTTGAACAAGAGGTTCTTGATTCATATTTCAAGGGATAGCAATGTCCTATGTCATCATCTTGCCATTAGTTAGGCATTGCACAAGACCTTCTTGGATGTACTTATTGTTGAAAATATATTGACATCGATGTGAAAGGAGCCACACAACTCAGGTGGTTGCAATAAGATTTGTGAACAAATGCTTCTATGGAGCCTTATATTCTAACCTATTTTTTCATTAGACAGTCAACTTAGATGTTCATGGAAATTCCATATATGGATAGTGCTCAGAAAGAGCTTTCCAACGGTATATCAAAGTCTCAAAAAGGCTTCTTGGATCAAAAGATATGGCCGGTCAAAGTATGGGGGACAAAAGTCAATTTTTTTTGTGTTTCTAGCCACGGGTCTTGCAGTTGAGTTAGCGTACAAGTAGCAAGCGCCACCACGTGGCCATGCAGGTGGACCAATAATAAGTTCAGGAAGGATGGTGCAGGTCTCGCCTGAGACACGTAATCCCGACGGAACTAACCCTGGATGTTTCCCAGGAAGGAACAAGTCTAACGTTCTGAGGTGACTTGTCTGAGATGACGTGGCATATGCGGAAGAAGCTGATTAGTGCACATCATCGGAGCATGGGACCACCTTTAAACATCATCCCGACAAGATTCATTGCAACTTGAAGTTTTATTTCTAGGGAGATGGGACCGAGGAGATGAAAATATTCTCATATGTTGCAGTGAAGGCTTCTCGTCCTGGCCGAAGGCATTTGACAACATGGACCAATCATCGAAGGGCACATGGCACAATTTGATTGGACTATAGAGATGACATGGAGCCACGGTGGCTAATGACATCAGCATGACATGGCCCTATCAGACAATGACATGTGGCATGGATTTTGGCATTTTGGGTGGCAAAGTGGGTTGAAAATAGGTGACACGTGGCACCTGTCAGTGAGTGACACATGGCAAATGAGGATGTGGCAAACGACGTGGCAAGCTCAGTTGTTGGAAGTAACAGTAGATTGGTGCAAGTTGGAACGATAGTCCCCACAGGACACGTAACCTCAACGGTCCCCACAGGACACGTAACCCCGATGATTGTATCATGGCAGGTTCCATAGGTGTTGCAAGTTTTAATGATAGGGAAGAAGGATTGGGGGCTAAAGGCGCACTCTAGGACATAGTTCTATGCATAATATAAGGTGACCGAGGGCACGAGTGTATTATCATGAACGTGTCGACAACTTTTGTCATATTTTTCCATATTTTGGAAGTTCAGCCAAAATTAGTAGTGCGCTGAAACATGGATAACAACTAGTTGGTGGCATGGATAAATTTGGAGACATATTTGGCAGTTTTGGCCAAATCTAATAGTGTGCCACAGTTAGAACTGCAGATAAAAGCTCAGCTGAACCCTGTAAAAAATCTTGAATTGTGGAAATTGGCAGTTAAACTCGGTTTTTCATATCAAGACAACAGAGTAGAGATTGAAGACAACTAATCCACACAAAGAGGACTTAACAGAAGTAGAAGAAGAAGAAGGTGATAAGATCAAAACCTCAATTAAGTGTAATAAAAGAGCTTAACTTAACTAAAGTTCTAAATCTAAAAATATCAACTCTAATTATTTATAAGCAAAATTGAATTAGCAAGAAGGGAGTTGTTTTTGTTGTAGTTGTTGGTGAACTTATCAGAGATCAGAGATTGCTGAAGGTGGTTTTGTGGTGATTGGGTGTGTGATTGAGGAGAGATTTATTTGTTTTATGAAGAAGAGTGGCCTTCATGATTTGAGTTTGAAAATGTGATGAAAGATGAATCAAGGAGGTCAAGCAAGTCCAACTTGCAAATCAAGGGTTATAGCTCCTTCTAGTAGTGGTTGGAAAACAATCAAGGATTGTAGCTCCTTCCAGTAGTGGCTGGTAAATAATCAAGGGTGGTAGCTCCTTTTAATAATGGCTACTAAACAAGCAAGGGTTGTAGCTTCTTTCAGTGGTAGCTAATAAAACAGGGGTAGTAGCTCCTTTCAGTGGTAGCTGAAAAATTAGGGGGGAGTAGCTTCGTTTCAGTGGATGCCAGAGAACATTGTAAAAACAAGTTGAAGCTTGCCTTTATGCAAGTAATTGAAGAGAAGCTTGAAGTGCTTGTGTGTTGCATATATGCTCCTTGTGTTGATGCTTACTTGAATTGTTGTTAAAGAGATTGTTGTTGTTTTTAGTATTCTTTACTTTGTGGAAGAAAGTTTTAAAAATTCTCACAATACTGATTCACCACCCTCCCCTCCCCCCCTTAGTATTGTCCTAGTTTCTAACACATGTTGCCGCAAAATCTAGCAGGCCTTGGAGAGGGAAACCCTGCAAAATATGAACTAGACCTATAAGCAACAATGGGGTTGTGGCCCACATGTCACCATAGCCAAAACCCCCTGCTCTTTACAGAATTTCACTGATGGGAGGAGTTCTAGGGTTAAGGTATGTGATGGTCTTGCTAGGAAGTCTTTAACAAGGACACAATTTAGGTTCAAGGCTCCACAATGAAGCAATTTGCTTTTTATGAAGATACCTAGAAATAAGGGCACAAGACCCAGGGTTTGATTGATTTGGAAAGTGTTGGAATAATTCATGGTCAAGACAAATACAAAAGGTTGCTTACAAGGTATATTAGCTAAGCCAAGGCTCATGAAACCTTCAAGGAAGTCCTTAAGTTGAGAGAAGGAAAACTAGGGTTTTCCTCTTAGGGCAAACACCTAAGGTAAGAGAACTAATGTGTGAAATTGGAGTGGATGTGCAACAAATTGATAGGTTTTGGGCAAACCCTATCATCTTGATGTTTAGGCTCTCTAAGCACAAAAATTCTTCTTCCCTAGAAATTCACACCAAGCCCTAGTTCTCTTCTCTAGCCTTGAAAGCATTGAATTTAAGAGAGAGAAAAAATGGAGAAAATTTAAGGATGATCACCAACAAGTTGGATTAGTGCTTTGCCCCTTGGGAGAATGGAGTTTAGGATGATTTAGATTAGCTAAAATGATTTTCATAGAAGCTGAATTTGATGCCCTAGCAAGCAAATTTCAAGCATTTCCCACTCAATGAAAAATGATTTTTATGGGAGAGCTTCAAAAGTTGACCACTAGGACTATTCATCTAGATAGTAATTCAATTAATCTTACACAAATTAGGGCACAATTTTACCATGACCTAGAATCAATAATTACATACATTAGACATAGAAAAATAGATATTCAACAATAAAGAGCACTTACATGCAACACACAAGCATTCCTTACGTTATCCAAAGAATATCTCCAAGAAATATTCAAGAATAACCTCCAAATGTCAAAATGCATCCAATAGATTCAAATCGCCCACAAGAGAACAAGTGTGGTTCCTCTAGAGATGCCAAATTCCTTAATGGGGCTGAATTTCCGAGTGATGATGAGGAGGAGAGATAACAAATGAATGATCTCCAATATATACTTGTGTTACTAATGTCTAATTCAATCTACAAGCCCCTTGAATCATAAAATAATGGGCAAAACCTAGTCAAGGTCACATGTCGACCTTGTAGCCAATGTAAAACATAATAAAATCTCCATCAAGAGGGCTGAAATGTTGATGTATGCTTTCAGAGGCCCTTCTAGGGCATGCGTTGAGCTCCTCTAGTGCCAAGACATGTGTAGAGGTCTCCTAAAATTGAGGTCTAGGGGATGGCCCCTAGATCTCTCTGCAAATCATCCTATAGCCCCCAAATGTGGGTTTGGGGCACAAAACTGGGTCTCATGGGTCTCCAAGTGATGAATAAGCCTGATTTTGCTCCAACATTGAGGGCACTGAACATGGTGATAGCCCTCCCATGTATCAAGGTATGAAACAATCCTCATCTGGGCCCTGGATAAACTGCACACCATGTAATTACTGCTAAGCCGGTTGGGGGCATATTGATACAGGTGCATCATCCCATGAAAAATAAAGCAAATGTAGGAACGTTGTGGGTGGTGATGGTGCCCATGTTAATGAATGACACTTTCTAATGATCCGGAGTCCCATGGCTTTCAACGCATCACTTGTGGGTGTCGATATATCCCTATGGAGGAACTGGAACCTAATTAAGTTACCAAAACCTATAGATGGAACCACCTTCCAAGTACACACAATATCCAGTGTTGCAACTTTCACTACCAGGTACATTAATCGTTATTGCATCTAAGTGAACCAAGCTTGAAAGAAATGGGTAGAATAACACTTGATTCTCTTCCAAAATTGGAGCCTTGGTCACATAATGGTGTTACCTCCCTAGGTAGGAGTGGTTAATTGATGACCCTATTTGATATTTTCAACCCCCAAAGTGAAGTGACATGTGATTGGTACACCTTTCAATTGATACTTTCCATGTGAATAATGATGGAACTGAGGGGAAAGGACTCCATTGCCAAGTGCCATGGTGAAAGGGATCGACTATGATGGAATACCTTATCCTGGGTGTATAGATGTGAGGAGGGAGCAATTGTGGATGCATGAGTTACCTCGGCCTTTGTTTTTCCACCCATCTATATTGCCTTTTACTTTTTCTTGATTTTTCCTTGTATTACTGCTCGTAGTTCGAGGAATGAGAGCTTGCTTTATATGATGTGTAGTAGTTATTGCCCCCTTTAGGATGGGCTAATTCATCACCCATCAAGGTTGGGACATGCAAGGGTTCCTTGTCTTCTATGAGATAGGGCAACATTGGCCCAAGAACTGGGTGATGGCCATATGGTAGAGGTAGATCTCATGCTTGGTTTTTTCCTGCGTACTAATTTGTAAGTCCTGACCATCTTTTGCTTTTTGATTTTTCTTTATGTTTCTTGTGGCCATCATATGCTCTTCCTTTTTCTTTTAGCTGTATCAACCTCTTAGGGTGCATTTCTACGCCCTACCCAGGTATAAGGATGTGTGGTTGCCGAATCCCATAGAACTAATGGTCAGTTGACTCGAAGAAGGGAGGTGGAATAAGGGCTCATAATGCCATATGGAAAGTGGTAAGTATGGAATAGGGATGGATGGGGATACACTATTTCAATTATGGCTTCCCAATTAGTGCCCCTTACTAAATCAATGGGCCATTAGAGTAGATCCCACTGGACTAGGATTGAAAATTAACCCCCCATTTAAGGTGAGGGAACAAAACTACAATCAAGGCCCTTCTTTTTCCAAGTTACCCCATAATCCATGTCAAAATGCCCAAGTACAAACAAGCATAAGGACCCGATTGCATAATGAATAGAGTACCTTTTGATCAGAAGCCCATCTTCCAACATGTGCTCAAGACAAATGAGCGAGGAAACATGTGACTGATGCAGGTGGTGGAGATATGAATGGTATGTGACATCAACTACAAAGTGGCTCTTAGCAGCTATAGGTTTCTTGCTGGAAGAGATGAATAGGAGAAAAGCTTCTCGTTGGAGTCATCCACTTTTGGTGGGTAACAATACCTTCTTGACCTTTTGTATGTAGATCTCAATCCTTATTTCAATACCCATCTGCAATTTGGGAACATGATGTTCACTTCTTGACTATAAAGGGAGGATATGTTGAGTAAAACTTTCAAATTTTTGATAAGTTGTTTAATGTGTAGTTTACATAAGATCAATGATATAACAAAGGGTTACACATCCAAGTATTTATCCATCATACTGAGAGTATAAGCCTCTTAAACAATTAAATGTAAGATGTATGCAAGATATATGGTATATAGCTAAGAAATCATAAAACCTTTTGTACACATTATTATTAATTTGAAGGTGGTAACAAAGGATGAAATCTCAAATCTCCACATTGGCAATATGGCTGAAAGATACCCCTTGAAAACATCCTTTGCAAGAAGGTTGTTAGGAAGTCATGGAAATAGAATTCCATGTTCTTATTCCCAGCCAGAATATTAATTGACCCTTATGAAATATAACAAATATAATTATTGTCAAGAAAGGATAGGAACAATGTCATCAGAACTGGACTGGTCATTGAACCAGTTGACTCCAAAAATGCGAACTGGAATAAAACCAGTTGACTCCAAAAACGTGAACTGGAATAAAACCACTTCAAAAAGCCAGTTGACCAAAAATAACATCAATATTCAAATTATGAAGAAAAACTATATATTCTTGTGCATCCATATGAATCTAAACCATTGTACACAAATATGCAAAGTTTCTCATGTACATAGTGAGGGTGCGTATAATCAAAATATCACTAAGTGCAATCCATATCTGAACCAAAAATACTCGACAAAGAGGCATTAAATAGCCTCGAGTTCAAAAAAAGTCATGCTACAACAACTTACTACATATCATGAAAACCAATACCTATATTGGGATTGTCATCATCAATACCACCTGTTAAGCATTAAAATAAGATAGGTAAAGCTTACCGTGCCAAGTCAAGATTTTGTTTGAGTGATGGGCATCGTTTTAAAACTCGTTTGAGTTGAACTGGTACCTAGTCAAACAGGTTGGTTCAATAGGCTCAAAGGTTGACTCGACCAATGACCCTGGTTTGGGGTAGGGGAGATCCCTGTTTGGTACGAAACCAACATAAATTGGTATGCACAGTTTGGTCTCGCCATAACCCGATTGGTTCATTAAGCAACTGCACCTACGTGGTCGCACACCCACAAAATGGAAATTTTCGCTGGTTGTGAGTGGTGTTTTTGGAAACTAGGGGATTTTTTCCTCCAAAAATAGCTCCTCCAAGCCTAGAAAATGACACCTTCCCTCTCATTTGCCTCACACATCTCATTTGGAGTTTATGTAGTTCCTATTGATGATTCCATGTGTAGTAGTGCTGAAGAGTTTGATGAGGAGTGATCATGTTGATCATTAATATGTAAGACTTGTCGTAGGCCAATGGCCCAATAGCTTGTAGCATTGTTTTTGGACTCTAGAGGCCATTTAGGGCCTCATTGATTATGTATTTTGTTGTTGATATGTATTGCACTTGGTACCATTTTGATATATTCACCCTTGCATGGTATATAAATGAGCAAACTTTGCATATTTTGTTTCTAATGGTTTGGAATCATGGTTATTAATGTTAAAAATATTATTTTTATTAAAAGTTAATTATTTTTTTATGAGAGATTTTTCGGCGTAAATCACATGATATTTCATTTGTCGATGTGTTTCGAACCAACAAGTGTGGTTCATCGTCAGGACAAGTTGAAGAATCAGATCTAGCTTTGCATGTTTAAATAGTTAGAGCAGAACATCTAACGGCTATAATTTTAGACTAGGCAACAATTATATTGACTAACGGCTAACTTTGACTGGGAAACCGTTAGTTGGACAGGACCCAGGGCACAACTATATTTAATTCAAAAATTAAAATAAGTTAATTTAAACGATAATTAAATTAATTATTTTATGTATTTTTCAAAAGATTGGTTCATTGACATCTGACAAGTGCGTTTTTTTTTGTTTGGGTTCTATTTTAGTAATTAATTTGATAGGTGGACTGGGACGTTTCTTGGTTCTGGTTTTTAAAACTATTGTGATGGGTTCATTTTTATTAGGGTCATGACAGAGGAGTTCAACAAACAGTGCCACCAACAACGAGCTATATGGAGGGCTTGATGCTCTTGATTAATTGCTAGAAAAAATTCTAATTTTCTTATTTCTTTGAAATTGTTGCAAAATTACATTCTTCACATGGTTTCTCAAGCATTTTCTGCTAACTACTCTCACATCATCCTCATCAGATTTAGCGCATCAAGAAAAAAACTCCACTTATGCATTCAAAGAATGGATTTCCTCTCGATGAATAGGAGATGGAGATATGACTTTAATATCTACAAATACAATGATAATATAATCGAAATTGCTAAAGAGTACGCTTTGATTAGATATAACAAAGACCTCGATCAGAAACATCTCTGGCCCCCACCATTATTTAATGAAAAGGTGGGTGATAATATTCTAAAATGTCCCAATTCCTATTTTTTGTTATCATCTAGATACCTCGCTGCATCAAAATTCCATCTTTAAATAAACCATCAACTTCCATATTTCTCTCCTTGTACACATGTGAAAGAACAAGATGGTTAGCCCTCTGGGGGCAGCTCAATTTGCAAGCTCCGTGAAAATGAAGTTATGTACCAAGAGATTCAAGGTTCAAATCCCTCCGACTTACCGGTGTTTGTGGAAGGGGTATATGTAGGAACCTAGGGGTTATAGTTGTAGCAGTTGGAATTGAACCCGTGTCATGTGAGTATGAAGCTGACCCAATTGCCGATTCCTCTAGTAAAAAAAGGAACAAGATGGTTGAAAAACACTCTCAAACCCTGAACTTCTTCCAAGACAGAATTTAGAAGCACATTGTGATATCTTTTTTCATCTTCTACCCATCTGATGGCAACCTAGAATCACTAAACATCCCTAAAATATTTATTACTTTTCATTTGCTAGTAATAATACTAGTTTTAGTTCCATCAATCCTGCATAATTAGTTTAACAACACCCCCCTCCCCTTATGCAACACCCCCCTCCCCCCAAAAATCCTATCGTAAACTTAATGGAATTGTTATCTTCAAAGAACAGAACCCCCAAACATACAATATAATCCCCTTGTGAGACCCCATCAAACAAAGCTTAGGGAAAGCTCTTATCAATTTGTTCTATATCCATTACTGTCATTGAGGTTTCTTCATTATCTTGTGGAAAATGACTCTATGTTGAGCCCATTGGTTGCATTCTTTATCGGAGGAATGCATGTTTCTTGGAAAATTGGATGATTCCTTGCCAACCATATCCCCCTCTTGGAAATACTGGGGGGTTGAATCAATATTTCAACTTTTCTTACAATTTAGTATCAAAACCATTAACCAATAACATCACATCAAAGGAACACAAAATATATATGAACAAGATATTTATATTACAAAGAAAGCTACAACTTCCGGATTTACCCGCAACAACCGGAAGGGCTACAACCCCATACTGGAAGGAGTTACAACCCCCGGTTTACCAGCATCCAGTAGTAGGTGACAACCTCCTGAAGGAAGCTACAACTTCCTTGCCTAGCACCACCCTGCCACCCTTAACAATAAAAGATAAAACAAAACCCTTGGGCTCCTGTACCAGGGACAATGACCCAATTACAACAATTTCAATAATCAAACAATCTAATCACTGTCCTCTCACTCAACCACTGCTGCTCATCAATTGCTGTTCCCTCTATCATCATCAATGAACTCGACCCATGCAAATTCACATCCTCAGGCTGTTTTTTCAAACACAACTCAATGTGCCTTTGGTCCCCCTTTGACCAGCTTCTAACTGCCTCAAACTCAACCTCTTACCAACCCAATGCCCTGTCATATGTGATCATGATTGTTTTGAAAAACAACAGCTATCCTTTAAGTCACCAACAACTTTAGGTTTGCCCCTTGTCATGACCAACTTGCCTGCTGCTATAATGCTCTTCAAAAGCATGCAATCCAACAAGAAAAGGAACTCTAATTCATACCTCTAGTCAGCTGCTCTAGTTGTGCCTTAGAATAGACTTTTGATGGTTCTGATCTCCCTCAGAAATTCTGCCTCAAAAGACTGTTGATTGGCCTCAACAGGTGACTTCAAAGGTTTGCTTCAAAATCGACTTCCAAACTTCTTTACAATTGCTTACAAAGATAACTTCAAGATCTGCTCCAAACTTCTGCTTACAAGGACAACTTCAGGGTCTGCTCCAGAAATGATGCCTCAGATTTACCCTAGTCAGTGATTTCATTTGCCACAAAAGGGTCTAATGAACAACTCAGAATGGGGCTCAGGTTCTGCTCCAAAATTAGGATCTATGTGTCAGATTCAACTTTGCCACAGACTTCAGATCTGCTCTCAATACACCCACAGATCGGCTTTTTAAAACAGAGATTGAATGCCTTAGATATCGCAGAATTTGTTGCCACAGAGGTGATTCAGACCTGTGTAAGAAGAGGACTCAAAAAGGTCTGAACAGTATCTCAAGATTGCCTTAGAAACATGCTTCAAGATTGCCCTAAACATGGCCAAAAACTTGGCCTGAGGGCAGGCCAAGATGTGCCTCAGATGTTGCTGCAGTGAGGCCGAATTTTGATGCCACAGAGAGCCGCATGTCTGCCTCTGTAATTCGGATCAAGACTTAGTCTGTGTCGAAGTAGTAATCAAAACAGAACCAAAATAGGTCTCTGAAATGACCTTTAAACCTGCCTCCACACACAGCTATAAAACAGCCCTTTCCAGAACATTAAACTCATGAATTCTTCTTCAGATTTTCAGCTTCCTTTAGATCTTAAATGTGGCTCCAGCCTCAGACAAACTTGGATATGGTTCTTAGATATCTATCCACAGATGAACTGAATTGATTGCTCAAAATGCCAATGGCTAGAATATTTATACATGTTTGGAGGGGGCCCTATATTGCGGCCGACCTTAGCCAAAAAAAAATATTTTGAAAAGCCACGTCAATTTTGGAGCTGATTTGATAGAGGAAAGCCGACCTGAACAAGGTGGACACATTAAAAAATAATTTTGTCTTCTATAATACCTATGATCAAGGCTGACTTGGACATATGGAACTAGGACAATTCAACTCAAAACTTTGACCTTCTTCTAGGGCAGCAATAAAACATTAAGGTCATGATTTTGTGGGGCAAAATGCTGGTGCTAAACCCATCCTTGGGGCATCTAGCTTCAAAAAAAAATATCTCTCCTATCAAGAGGACCCACAAGATGTGCCTTCTATCAAACGAAATGGCATGAAAAGGGTTACCAATCTGGGAGATTCTTGGATCCAAATTCACTAGTTTGTGCATGCAAAACACCAAACAAATGTTGGCCCATTCACCCTTTTACATCAATGGCAATTTCTTCCAACATACCATTATTAATGAAAGAGCCTTAAAAGCCTTTGTTTCTGGATTCCATGGCCAATTCCTCAAACCTACTTCAGTAGAATCTCTTGACATTTTTCAATTTTATTAGAACCTCCAATTCTAGCCAGACCTATTTTGAATAGTCAATCCATGATCAGATGCCCATTTGTCTTCCAATTCCTCTTGTATAATCTATGTTAAGTTAATACTTTGTTCATCAATAAGCACCACATAAACATTGTTTCTTTAGAAGGACATTTCAACTTCCAAAGATAGCCCCACTACCATTATATTTCTTTTCTTCCATCCTCGATACTTAAAAACATATATCCAAGCCTAGGTGTCTAGACTCTAAACCCTAAAAGGAGAAAAAGTCCAAACTAGCTTGTCCTGAAATTCTTGTATTTGAACATGACTCCTTTCTAAACATGATAATATGCCGCATATCTTTGGCACTTGCATCAACCATTTGCTTTTAACCCATCCAACGTTAGCACTTGAACGAAGGTGGGCTTCCTCTCAAAAGGTACTTTGATAATTTTGTAATCAAGTGCTTATACTTGTTTATTTTGGGGCATTTAGTATGGATTATGGGGTGATCTGGAAAATTGATAGGCTTTGACAGTGATCTTGTTCTCTCACCTTACTTGGGGGCTTAATCTTGGATCCTAGTCTAGTGGGACCTCCTTTAAGGCCCCGTGGGTATAGGAAGAGCACTACTTGGGAAACCCTGATTGAGATAGCGTAGTTCCATCTTCCCATATATCATACTTAACATCTTCCATCTTACATTACAAGCCCATATCTCATCTCCATTCTTGGGGTTCAACTTGTCATTGGTCCTTCGGGATTTGGCATTCATATCTCCACATACTTGGTAGGGCCTAGAAACTTTTCCTTGGGAGCTTGAAGTAGCTAAAAGAAACATAGAGAGCATATCATTGCCACACCAAAATAAAAGAAAGAAAAATCAAAATGCAAAAGATGTCTAGGGACATAAAGATTAGCACGTGGGAAAAATCCTAACATGAGCTCTACCTAACTCATATGGCCATCACCCAGTTCCCGAGCACATATTGCTCCATTACATCAAAAGAAGGAACCCTTGCATGTCCCAACCCCGATGAGCGATTAACTGACTCATTTTCAAGGAGTAATACAACAACTACATCATTCAAAGCAAGCTCTAACCCTTGAGTTATGAGAAATAATACAAAGAAAGATCAAGAAGTAAAAGGCATGCAAGAGGGGTGGAAAAAGAAAGGCTGAGTTGGTGACTCATGCATCCATGAATGCTCCCTCTTCACATCTATACACTCAGGATGTGGACACACCCATGAGTTGATCCCTTTGGCCATGGCACTTGACCATGGAGTCTTATTCCCTCCATTGCCATCATTATTTTTCACTAACACCTAAAGGGTGGACCATGGATATATTACTTTCCCTTAGGGGCTAGAAACACCTAATAGGGTTGATCTTTAGCCACCTTTACCTAGGGAGAAAACACCTTTGCAAAATCAGGGTCCTGATTTTGGAAGGGGATCTTTATTGGTGACCCATGGAGACCACTTTGTGGTGTCCCAGTTGGATCTTGGGACCCCATTGGAGGCAATTGTTGATTTGTGGTAGTATCGCATGTGCTCTAGCCATGAGAATTGGTGGAGAGGCTAAAGCACATGAGATCTCCAAAACCCAGAAATCGTTTGGAGAAATTCTACCCGGATGAGGAGATATTAAAATAATTAATAATTTTAATGGGGTCCTAAGTATAAACGTAGGAAAATTAAAATATTAATGTTTATTAATATAATTTTGGTTTAGAAGGCTCCAAGAGACGAGGATCAAGCCAAATCTAATCTTAGTCGTTGATTAGGGACTTAATTTCGGCGGTTGAAGTCTCAACAAGAAAAGTATAAGAGGAGGCTTGAGGGTCAGTTGGAGACACACCAAATTGATCTGTCAATTCGATTTTCTGGAGCGGGGTTTTGCTGAGAGAATTGAGCTAGTGATTTGTTGTAGCGAGGGGCAGTTCGGGACGAGGCCGAGTATACATAGCAGAGAGGCAGAGATAATGCAGAGCCTTGGGAGGCTGACGCAGAGGCAGCTGGGACTTACACAAAGGCTGAGAAGGTCAGCAAGGGTGACGTAGAGGGCCAGAGGGCTGATGCAGAGAGCCAAGGGGCTGACACTGAGGCATTAGTGGCTGCACAGAGGCTAGCAGAACTAACACAGGGCCAAGAGGCAATGTTGGGTGATTTTTGTGGGACAGTCTGAGTGCTTGTGAGCTGAGAGGGTGACACGGTCCACAGCAGTGTGACGCAAAGCAGTGGAGAAGCTTGGAGCAGCTTTCCTTGTCCAACTAAGGAGCTACCGTAGTTGCTGTGGGATCGGTCATCCGGTGACTGATCAGCTGAAATATCTTTCTTCGAGGAGAGGTACTTTTGCCAAGGGCATTCTCTGTTGGGTGAGTCATTTCTGGCACCCTAGTTGTATTCAGAAATCTGCATAATAATAAAACCCTCATATCTGCTGCACCGATTTTCTTGCATTGGGTTTTTCCGGGGACAATTGTCCAAAAATAACGGTGTCTCTTGTGTGTTTGTCTTAGTTATTTTAGTTGCTGATCTGTATATGTGTTAAGGCTGCGTTTGTGTTTATTTTCAGTATTTATATTTATAAATAACTTGTTCATGAAAAGAACAAGTAGGAGAAAATATACCAGATAATGCAGTAGGGATTTATGGCGTGTTAGACTTAGAAATTTCAACATGGTATCAGAGCATTGCAAATCACTAGAGAAATGAAAGCACCAACAGTAATCTGAAGAATTTACAGTAGTAGTAACTGTCCCAAGAGACATCGTTGTTTCAGTGTAGAAGCAACAGAGAAGTGACCCAGAGGGCCTGCATCATCATTTCGAGCCAGGAGAAGGATCAACGCAGAAGCAGAGAGAGGCAGATCAGACCTACACAGTGCTTGGTCATCTTTCTTAGTGAGGAAGGATCGATGGTGTGGCTAGTAGGAGTAGATTCTGCCATTGCCGAGATTGCGTAGAGCCTGAAAGGCTCAGTTTATTTGGTTGCCGGGGCTTGGGGAGCTATGTGTAGATTGTAATTTGAGGAGCTGGCGGGGTGCTGTTCTTGTCAGTGCATAGCAGTACCTAAGGAGAAGGAACCAAGGTAGAGGGAGTCGCTACCTTGATGGATTTCTAGCCAAGAAATCCAGATCTGATTTGTAGTTGCAAGGAGGATTAGAGAGGAGCTGTTCGACAACTGGCTAGAGGATTTCTAGGAGGGAAATCAGGACTTAGAGGGAGATTTCTAGGAGAGAAATCAGGACTTAGAGGGAGATTTCCAGGAGGGAAGTCGAATCTCTGAGGGAGTCCAGAAGAGGAGTTGAAATGGCAGTGAATGGACTAAGGGATCAGGACAGGTTGGATGAGGCTTCCAACTTTGTAATCTGGAAGGCCAGGATCCTGGTAGTCCTGGATCGACATCCCATCAAGGACTGTGCCTTAAGAGCTGTGGCTATCCTAGTCGACCCAGTTGAAAATGAGAAGTATGAGGATGCAATGGCGAGGGCGAAGTGCATGATCCTAGACGGGGTCAAAGATCATGTCATACCACATATTGTTGAAAAGAACACAACAAAGGAGATGTGGGATACTCTGATGACCTTTTATTAGGGCACTTCCATACAACGAAAGATGCTATTGAAAAATCAGCTGCATTCGTATCAGATACAGAAGGGAGAACAGATAGATCCATTCCTTCTTAGGTTGCAGGAGATTCGTGAGCAACTTACTTAGGTGGGGTCTAAACTAGTTCCAGAATTTATGGTTAGGACTGCCCTGAATGCAGTCTCCGATAAGTGGGAGACATTTGTCTAAAGCATTTTGGGCAGGGCTACTCTTCCAGGTTGGGAGGAGATGTGGGTAGCTCTTCGCTAAGAAGAGATCAGGAGGTTGACCAAGGTGGGGAGTAGTGGCAAGGGAAGTCGAATCAAGAAAGAGGAGGAGGATGCGGCTCTAGCATCTGCGGGACAACAAGGGAAGAGGAAGAAGAAGGATATCTCCAAGGTGAAGTGCTTCCATTGTGGGGAGATAGGACATTATGCATCCCAGTGTCCTAGGAAGAAAAACAAGGAGAGGCTTCCGATTCTAAGGCAACTCTAGCTAAGGCGGAGAAGGAGGTCGAGACTGATGACGGCTATGCCATGAGTGCTCATGCACCTCTAAAGAAGAGGTGGGGAGACATCGAGTTGTAGTCAAGGGGACTACATACTAGGGGTAGGATCCTTGAGGTACCCAAACTCTTGGATCATATCCGGCTACAGGAGCCCTTAATGACAGTAGCAGAATGATAGGGGTCGGGTGGAGCAAAGTGTAGTGGAGCAGCAAGGCAGTGCTTGGGTGCAAAAATATGAGGCAGCATAGTGGAGGTTGCAGCAGTTCGAGAGGCATAGAGGTGTATGAAGCAACACAACAACAACAAAGGGAGCACAAAATAACAGCAGAGGTAGTTTCAGTTTCACGAGGCTTCTAGACTGACTGGGATGTCAGTATTTGGGAGAAGTCAGTTACCTACTTTTCAGTAACTGAGTTGCAGTGCAATAGTTAGCAGTGGCAATGCTAGGGGCAGCATGGTCAACATATTGAGAGGGAGTTGCAGTACGGATGTAGCAGTGGTAGTGTCATGGGCAGTAGTACAAGAAGCAACAGTGCAGATGATGTGAGGCAGCAGGCCAAGCATCAACACAGGTACCGGTGCGGAAGATCAGTGTGATGTTTTCATGGTGAAACACTACTAGAGCACATTCCTCGCTAAGAGGGAGTGTTGATTTGTGGTAGCATCAAATGTGCTCTAGCCATGAAAATTGGTGGAGAGGCTAAAGCACATGAGATCTCCAAAACCCAGAAACCGTTTGGAGAAATTCTACCTGGATGAGGAGAGGCTCATTGTGTTAGATCATGATCACTTGTGAGATATTTTAACACTCTTAGAGATTTTAGCCTTCTTGGATTCTTGTGGAGATGCGATTCTACGGTGTATTTTTCTACTTGGAGCTATTTCTTTGGCATTGGAGATGTTACTTTTTTTTTAACTGAAACGGGTATGTTTTATTTATGATTTGGTTGGGCCGGAGCCTAATCAACCTTGTTACACTGCAATATCTTACATCTTAATACATCTTGATGTACTCTGTTTCTCAGGTTAAGGAACACTTGCTTGAATAATACTATTGTCATTGATGATGAGTTCGCCCGATGCAAGAAGGCAACCTTTGTTTGCCATTATATCCGCTTCACTATTCGAGCTTCTGAGAATGTGGAAAATTTGAAAGGATTCAAAGTCCTTCAGTATGGTCATTAGCCTTTTCAGAGACTTGTTGAGTGTGGCATTGTTGAACAGGTCCTGCATATTGATCTTCTTGATGAGGATTTCTGAGTGTCCAAATGCTTGACAATCTTTGATGCCTCTTTCCCGAACAATTTGGCAGGCTTTTGTGAGGCCAAGAAGTTCGGCCTGGTTATTTGTATGATGACCAAGCCCCTAGCTGAAGCAATCTTTTCTAGTGCTGTCTAGGGAGTAGATGACTCCACCAGTGCCCGCTGCCCCAGGGTTTCCCTTAGAGGCTCCGTCGAAGAAAATAGTAGTTTTTAGAACACCAAAGTTGGATGCTGGCTTCTGGATCTCTTAATCTCCAGTGAGGGTTGGGAAGGGGGAGGATAAGAGATTTGACTTTGGGGAGAGGGCTAAGATGATTCAACTAGCTCTTTTCAGAAGGGGGAGGAGAGAAGAATCTGATTTTTGCGGATGCTGAAGAACAAATTCTAGGAGAAGAGCTTTAGCTTTAGCAACTATTTTTGTAGGGAAGCAAGGAGTACTATTGAATGTCAAGTCGTTCCGGGCGAGCCAGATTTCCCAACATCTGAATTTAGGGATTGAAAGCCAAATGTGATACCACAGAGAGTTGCTGGGATGGGATGGGGATAATTTTGGAACCATGTGGAGTAAAGATCAACCACAGTGCATTGCTGGGGCAGATTAACTTGCAGATGAAGGAGCGTTATTTTCCAGACGTCCTTGGCAAAAACGCAGTCTAGGAACAGATGAGGGGCTATCTCTCTAGCATTTCTGCACATGATGCATCGATGAGGTCCAATAATGTTTCTTTTTAGCAGATTGTCACCTGTCAACTGTTTGTTGTGCATGAGGATCCAGAAAAAAATTGACTTTCGGAAGTCCTGTAGAATTCCAAACTTGTTTCCAAATGATGGGAGAACGTATTTTATCTTTTTTTGGCTGCAGAGCGATATGACCTGTTGTAATGGTATAAGTGCTAGTGTCTCCCTAGCCCCAGCTATTTGGACTGTCATGATGGATGGGCGCAACATTTGAGAGGAGCGAAATTAACGCTGCCAACTGTGGAAGGAGATGCTTCGGTACAAGTGGGAAGCTCCAATTCTGCCAATTCCCTTTGCGATCCCACTCTGTTATGTCAAATAGCTTGCGATAGCCTGCATCTAGAAGCCAACATCGGAGGTCTAGAATTTCATCATGGGATTTAAGGGGTGCACTATTCATTATACGGTCTTCCCACAAGTAAACTTTTTTTCCATTGCTTGGGATACAGTAGAGGTGAGACTTAAAGCAACTGATGCTGTTTCTGCATAAATTCCTGGTTAACGTTCCAGGGGAGTTGTTGTCAATAGATAGTTACCTGAGAGAGACCCCCTGCGCATATTTTTTCCTGAGCGTATCATTGACTGTATGAGCAGGGTCGGAATAGATTTTCTAGAGAAGCTTGCAGCCGAGAGCAAGATTGGAGAGTGCAGGGTCTTTTATCTAGAGTCCTCCATGCGCTATTGGGCGTTTTACTAGATCCCAGTTTTCGAAGTGCATTTTTCTTTTATTGCCTTTGCCTTCTTGCCAAAGAAAGTTTCGTAGAAGGTAGGAGATTTGCTCCATGATGTGTTTAGGAGCAAGAAGAAAAGAGGCTTGGTAGATAGGAAGGGCAGAAAGCACAGATTTTATTAAGATTGTTTTTCCTACTTTTCTGAGCCAAAACCCTCCCCAAGATGCGATCTTGGATTTGATCTTGCTGATAATACCTTGCCATAGAGTTCTGTTATTAACCTCGGAGGTGAGTGGTAGGCCAAGATATTTGATGTTTTCCCAATGGGCTTTGCCCTCGAAGCCGAGGATCTGGGCTATACTGTTCAGATTGCCTTGATCCACATTCCATCCGTAGATTGAGCTCTTTCTGTCATTTATCATAGCTCCTGAAGCTTTGCAATAACTTTTTAGGATAGAGTTGAAAGATTTGGCTATTCTCGTAGAGGCACCACCAAGAAAGAGGGAGTCATTTGCAAAAAGGGCGTGATTTATAGGCTCTGGGCATTGGAAGTGCGAATTCCGGGGAGGTCACCAGAATTCATTTCTGCAGTAAGCTTCCTACTAAGGGAGTCCGCCATTAGGATATGCACGAAAGGAGATAACATACAACCTTGCCAGCTTGGAAGAAGGATGCTGGTCGACCATTGACTAGAGGGGCAATCCAAGGATTATCAGTGCAGGCTTTGATGAGATTGATGAAGTGAGGAGGGAAGCCGAAGGATTGGAGGACTTGGAAGAGGAAGGAGTGGTTGACCTTGTCGAAGGCATTGGCCATGTCGAGCTTAATTAAAATCCCCTTCTCTTTTCTCAGTTTATTGGAGTGGACCGCTTCCTGGACTTGAATGACATTATCCAAGATGTGTCTACCTTTAACAAATCCCCCTTGAGAGCTGGAGATTAATTTTTCAAGGAGGGGTTTGACTTTGTTTGCAAGGATTTTGGCCATGATTTTATAGGAAGCTTACAAAGTGAAATGGGCCTAAATCTGCTAAAAGTTTCTGGATTGACCTCTTTTGGAATTAAGGCTAGGAAGGTTGAATTGATGCCTCCCCCAACCTTGGATTTACTGAAGAAACCTTGTATCATTTTCAGCAGATCTGTTTTGATGATGTTCCAGTAGACTTTGTAAAAGTGTATAGAGAAGCCATTTGGCCTAGGGGCCTTATCTGGTTCCATTGCCCATATTACTTTGATAATTTCTTCTTCAGATAGTGGTTTCAGAAGAGCTTGATTGTCCTCTTGATTGATGAAGTGAGGGATATTAGAGAGAAAGTCTTCAATATCCTCTTTGCTACCTTCATTCCCAGGCCCGTGGAGGTTTTTGGAATGATTTTCAGCTTCTGATTTAATTTGGTTGAACTTTTTGCAGATCTGTCCTTCTTCATTTTTTATCTCAGTAATATGGTTGCGAGATAATAGGGCTTTGTACTGTCGATGGAAGAACGAAGTGTTTCGGTCTCCGTCCTTTAGCCATAAGCTACGAGATTTGAGCCTCCAATACTCTTCTTCTCGTCTGAAAGAGCGGTGGATGTTGCTTTGGAGTGTTGCCTCTTTATTTAGAATTTCCGGAGTGATGTGAAGGTCTTATATTCCCATTTGCAGAGTTTCCAATGAGTGAAAAACTTCATTTCTCTGTTGAGTAGGGTTTTTAGGTGGATTCTTTAGCCACTCTTTTAAAGCTTTTTTTGTGGCTTTTAATTTTTGTTCCCACACATAGTTGGGAGATCCATTGATGGGCATATCCTAGGCTGATTGAACAATGTCAAGAAAACCTTATTTTTCAATCTAGAGAGGGTTGAATTTAAAGGGCATTGGGCCCAGGTCTTCCTCAGGAGCCATAAGGAGTTGAATTGGCTTGTGGTCCGTGGTGAGTTTGGGGAGGATTTTTGTGGAGATAAGAAGATTTTCCAACAACAAGGAGCTTTGAATCAGAAATCTATCCAACCGGGCATAAATGTGATTAGTCCTAGTTCGATTATTGGTCCAAGTGTATCTGCCTTTTACAAGTGCAAAATCTAAAAGGTCCCTCTGCTGCATGAGTTCTTTGACCAAGGGCAATAGTTGGTCTCTGATGCTGTTTCCCCCCCTTTTTTCTTTTGGCTTCATAACAATGCTGAGATCTCTGGCTAGGATGATGTTGTTGGGAGAATGAAGGTCTAAAAAGTCAGAGAAAGAATTCCAACATTCTCTTTTTTTAGCATAAAAGACAGGGACATAGAGATTGAATAGGGCTATAGTTAACTTACTTTCAAGGTGCTTGAGCTCAGTGTAGATCCAGCGTTGGGTCTCATGCGAGTTAAGCAGATGGAAGTGATTGTCAGTCTAGAGTGTCGCAACTCCTCCTAAAGATCCCCTCGAGCTGACTGCTTTGCCTGCATTCTTTTTCCATTTTGACTTGCTGATTTCCATGAAGGCTTGCCCTTCGATTTTGGTCTCTTGGAGCAAGAGGATATCTGTTGGTTCTATATTCATCATATCTTTGATGGCTTCGATTTTTGGTTGGGTCCCTAGACGTCTGCAATTCCAAGAGACTATACGCATTATTTACTTGTCGAGGGGTTTGAGAGGCCTCCCTTGGAAGGTCTTGCTCTTGTATTCTTCCAATAGACATTTCTATTGTGGATTGGCTGCCTTGCATCTTTAGATATTCTGCTTCTCCCCTCTCACTACTTTGTGAGGCTTCTTGCCCGCCCTCTTCGAGGGTCTCTCATAGATCTCATCCTTAGAGGAGTTAGAGGGTTCTGCCGCTTTTTCTTGTTATATCTGCATATGAGGGAATGGAGGGGCTACCCTAAGAGACACCAGGAGAGGCAGTTCCTCCTCCTTTGTTTGTTTGAGGGATGTCAATCTGTGCCAGGGTAATCAGATCTGCTTCAGGAGGATTTGGGGGGGGGGGCTTCCATTAGGGTTTGGATTCTCATCCGGGGCATGGGGGTTCCTCTTTTCATTTCCTTGATCTTCAACGATGTTCTCCTTTGTAGGCCCTTTCCCTTCTGCTTTTGCATGACTAGCTTTCTGGATTGTGGTCCACTATTCTCCCTTCGACTTATCACTCTGTTCTTCAACCTTTTTCTTACAGTATCTTGCAAAATGCCCATAGCCATGGCAGTGTCTACATTTGAAGGGTAGCTGCTCATAATCCAGTTCTTGGATGTGAGACCATCCGGCTACTATGAGTTTTATTGCTTCTAGTATTCCTTCTTCAAGGTCTACTTCCACACATATTCGAGCACAGGAGTACTGATCTTTCCTCGTAGCCTGGTCAATATATTTTCCAAGGGAGTTGCCAATGGTTTAGAGCGATTTCTGGGTCCACCAATGCAGGGGTAGGTGGGGAAGTCGCACCCATACGGGGATGGCAATTGGCACATCTTGTGTCGGGTCGAAATTCGGCGACCATTTGTTTAGATATAAACCTTGTGGCTCAATAAGGGATTGTTCATTATATTTTATCTTGTAAGTAAGCCTTGTATTTGATAAATCTTTGTTCTTATGTTTAATGAACGGAATGATTTATTATCTAGGGATTTTCTATTGTGCTGTTTATTATTGAAGATCAATGTATAGAATCTAGATAATGACATTGTATGCATTACTCATGTATAAGATGTGAATGATACTCATGTATAAGATGTGAATGGCAATCCCTTTGGTGCATCTTTATTCCAACTCTCCAAAGTGACCTTGATCCCTCACAAGTAGTAACTAGGGTTTTGAGCTACGACTTCAAAATTCCCATACTCCATGCCAAGGCTTATTAGAATTTTCACTCCCATAGATTGCATCACCCCAAGGACTAGGCACTGGCATTGTTATTTTGGTGATCACACCCAAATTTAACCCTAAGACTCATTTTTCCTCTCCTTTTCTAATTTTTGGCCCTCTTAAGGTCAAACTGCGAGCTAGGGCTACGACATGAGTTGACCTAGAGTGGAAATTTGGCCTAGTGGAAGGATTCAACATTGGAAGGAGCCTTGATTTCCTCAAAATCAACTACTTGTAGTGGGAAATCTATCCATTCCTATGTTGCACAAAACTTCAAAGAACCCAACGTTTCGGGCCGTACTCGTACCCGAAACTCAGTCGAAACTTGACCATCATGTAATCATCTATTAGAGTTAATATAGACTTGTTTTTCCTTTTAAATTGTCATCTATGGATCTTATTCCCTTTTTTCTTTCAAGATAATGTGTTATTCACTTATGTATTTATATATATATTTTTATATATATGTATATGATGTTTCAGCTGGCATTTCCATTTTTGGGAGGTGACGTTTCTAAACGCACCCGTTTTGGAAACTTTGAAACGTTTCGATGTTTTGTGCAACCAACTTAGATTCATTCTATGGTTGAATTCTCTTGCCCTAGGTAGATTTTGCTGTAGGAAACCCTAGTTTGCCGAAGGCTTCAGCTTGGGGGCTTGTTGAAGGTTTATTGTTCCATTTGATCGCCAGTATTCATTGTTGGGAAACCTTTTCTTGGCCTCTTGATTCTAGGGTAACACATTTGGCTCGCGATCTCTCAAGCCCTAAATCATTTGTGTCCTACATATGCCTTATTAGAGGATGCAAATTGCCTTTCCTAACTTATTGGGCCTTGTACTTAAGAAGATTTGTCCTTTGTAAGGCTCTCTTGTCGCATTGATCCTTGAATTTGATATATCCTTAGGTGACTTATCTAAATGGAAGCCTCCTAGTGGTGAAAGTCCACAAAGAGCACGAGGTAGTGGTTGACAATGGGCCACACCTCATTGTTGTCCCTTAGTCTAGTTTTTCCTTTGTAGGTTACCCCTTACAAGACTTGCTAGATTTTGAGGCAACAAAATCTACAGTGTGGGAAAACATGAAAAAACCTCTATACCTTTGTGATTGAATCATTTGTGGCGGCAATAGGTAGTTTCTTTCACTTCCAATCCAAGCTTCCTTCCTAAATTTCAGAAAATGTAAGTTTTTGAGGGAGGCCAATTTGGTTAAGGTATACTAGGGTTAGGTCTTGTCATGTAACTTTATAACTAATTTAGCCCCCAAATAGATGCCCTAACTTGTATTGTAATAATTTCTCATGGATAAGTTGTGTTGTTGGTTCAACTATGGTACCATTTCATGAAACCTTTATTGACCATTATTGATACTATCAACATTTGCAATGAAAGGTTTTATTAGTGGAATCCAAAACCTAAATCTAGATTCCAGAATGGGGATGCATTGCGTACTATAAGGGAATTTTGCAATATCCACTTTTATGTAATCCTTTTTTTCGATTTTCTTTTTGCTTCCTAGTTGCTTTTGTGTCTCATGAAATGAGTATTTTCTCCATTCAATTGAAATCTCTATTTATTATAATAAAAGATGTTCCCTTTCTTGAGCTTCTAGATTTTGTAGTTAAATAACAAGCCAATTTGGTTAAGGTACACCAAGGTTGGGTCTATCAAGAAACATTACAACTAATTTAGCTGCCAAATAGATGCCATGACTTTGACCATTATAATTTCCTATGGATAAGTTGTGTTGTTGGTTCAACTATGGTACCATTCCATGAACTTTTATTGACTGTCACTCTTTCCAATAGGAGTACCTATTGTTAAATTCTTTACTTTGATTTAGCAGGGCAGATTAGAGACAAAACTATTTTTGGCTATTCTCGCAAATCCCAATGCACAAGGATTTTAGGTCAAAAAGTTAATAAGGGCTCATTTTATGTGATTTCTATCGAAAGACTTCTTATTTCATTATGGACCATAAAAGCTTGAATTCAGAAAAGGTCTCATTTATTCAACACAATGCATACTTGACATACCACATTGAGTTTTTGGCAAAATGAAGATTATTAATGCAAAATTTAGTCTTTAAAGGGTGACATCGCCATAGTAATGCATGAGCAAAAGGTGGCAAAGTATATTTTCATTGCATGCGAGATGTTTTATGTTAAATGTCATGCACATAGCTTCCTATCAAATGTGCCAAGTTCCTGGAGCGAAAAAGTAGCGAAACCCTAGAGTTCTAGTCCTTGTGCAAACAAAAAATTGTAGTTTCTAGCTCACATGTGTGATTTATTCAAGTGGGCCTACAAGTAACATTGTAAGTTCAAATAGGGCATGTGATAGCTTGTTGGAGTCCTCATGACGTGGCCCACCTTCCTCAAGCAAAATGTTGGACATAAATTCTAGGGTGTTTCCTCCACAAGGCAACTTTTAGGACTAGTCAATTTGTTAAATTTTCTTAGGGCGACATTGTTCTTTGCTATGATAGTTGCATTTCATCATTAATACATTAAGTTCACCCCATATCATCATTGCATTATTCAGATCTACACCATTATACATCAGCATATGCAATTACATAGAAAGAAACAACATCACCAACATCATCAATGCAACAGAACATAAGAGGAACAGTAGAAGAAAGCATGCACACACATAGAGACACCGGGATTGGTTTGAGACCAAGGAAAAACCCACTATGGGGAAAACCCTTGTAAATCTTCTTCTTCTTAGATCGTCATCAAATGATACAGGAAAAGAGAGTACAATGATCCATAACTTTATCTATGCAACAAAAAATTAATGATATCTATGAAACAGATCTAATCATGCTAGGAATCAGAACCCTCATACTGATGGCTATAATGTGTTGTCACAAACTGATGTCAATTGTTGTATACTGGTGTCACTGTGCCGAACATTGTTGAGCATTGTCAATGAGCGCAATACATATGTTTGCGGCAGAAACTAACAAATCAAATCTATAGAACTGTATAACAGCAGAGCAAAACCCAGATCTACCAGATCACTGAAGTCAACTGAATCCAAGATGTCGAATCTTAGATCTAAACCGTGGGCGCTCTCATCGAATTGTCTCTGTGCGACTGAAAACTCCTTGGTTGCTCTCTTTGTCACTATATGTGAGCAATTGTAACTGTAGGGTCGCTCTCAAGAGGTCTTGATGCGAGTGATTGTGGCACTGTACTGCTGAAACCCAAAGTCGCACTCTTGCTGAGCTGTGCGAGCGGCTGACAAGCCAAAGTCGCATCCTTGCCGAGCTGTGCGAGCAGTTGACAAGCCAAAGTCGCATCCTTGCCGAGCTGTGCAAGCGACCGAGATGACAGGGTCGCTCTCAGGGCCAGCTTGTGTTGAAATTTGGTACCGGAGGACAGGTGGTTCCCTTAGGCTTTGATCTTTGGCCTAGGGAAAAGTGTCCAAAAGATTTTAATTTTTCTCCTAAAGTAACTTTATAATTTTTATAAAGTTAAATCTAATTTAAAAGTGACTTTAAGTGATAAAGTTACTAAAGTCTAAATTTAAAGTGACTTTAATAAAGTTAATATAAAATTAGAAAGGAAAAGTGACTTTGGAAATAAATGACTAAGTGGGTCTTTATTAAAGTGGGGTGAATTAAAAAATAGAAAGTGAGATTTAAATGTGCATTTAATCTCAGCCATTGATCTAAATCTATTTCAGCCATTGGATTTAAAGATCACCCAAAAGTCACTTGGAGTTATATTAAAGGAGGAAAAGGAGGAAAAGATCATTCATTCTTTCATGAGCAGATTGGGAGAAGGAGAGCAAGAGAACAAGGGAGATTTCTGGACAAAAAGGAGAAAGAGGCAGCAGTTTGGCACACATACCAGGCAGCTCTTCAGCAAAATCAGAACAGCAGAAAGACAAGCAGAACAGCAGCAAGAACAAGCAGAAAAAGCTGATTTTTTGCTGAAAACTGAGAAGTTTCCAGGTGGTCCGTTGGGCTGAAAACGGATAAGTTTGCTTGCTAAAAATAAATTATTTTGCTGTAATTTTTGCTGAAATTTTCTTGCTATAAAAAGACATTTTCCAGAAATAAAGATGAGCTCTCAAACTGGTTTTCCCCAAGAGTTGTAGGGGGTTTTTCCAAGGTCACGTTGACCAAAAATATCAGTGCTTTAATGGCTGTTTATTACTGCTGATTTTTATTTATGCAATTTCCAGCATTCTGTAAATTTTCCAGAATTTGTGTTTTCAGCAAAATTTATTTTTTCCAGCTTGTTGAATGTATGGTTATGGGAAAGGGCATTTAACTACATGGGAGAAATAAGGAGAAACTGAAAACCGAGGTGGGAAAATAGAAATTTTAACAGGGATCGCTTCATGCCGACTCATTAGCAAAGCCTAACCCCAAGAACATCGAGGAGAATTGACCCTGTGACCTCCCATTAGCAAGGTGCTTTAACGTCGAAATCCTCTCAAACTATATAATAACTCATAAAACAAATTACTATAAAACCAAATTTAAAAGAAAAGAAAATACATACATCTCCATATTAATAAAACTAAACAATTAATTAAATTACTTATTATTATTTTATTGCCTAAGGAGTGTAGAATAAACAATGATGGGGTATACTATAAAGTCATTCTATGATGTGGAGGTCACCGATTTGAAATTCCATGAGCAAAAAATACAACCATGTTAATCACTGCTATGGGTGTAAAATAAATAGTGATGAGGTATAATATTAAGACACTCCATGATGTGAAGTGATGAAATGTAATGTTAAAACACTCTACAAATTCCAAAAACAAAAAATACAACCATATTAATAACTACTATAAATTAACAATCCCCAAATAATTTTAACTAATTAAATACCCCTCCATCCCAATCCCCAAATAATTTCAACTAATTAAATACCCCTCCATCCCAATTTCTCAATCTAAGAATTTAAACAAATACCCCTCCATCCCAATCCCCAAATAATTTTAACTAATTAAATACCCCTCCATCCCAATTTCTCAATCTAAGAATTTAAACATATAGTAATCTCGAACATTACACAACAAACATACCCCTAATCTCAAACATTACACAACAAACATACCCTTTTAACGCGAAACTTTAAAATTGCCGTGTTAATATCTACCAAACCATGCTTAAAAATCAAAGTCACATTACAAGTAAACCAAGTTTTATTTGATTCACTTAAACCATGAAATGTATAAACAGTTACTAGTTGGAAATCAGGAAATTAAAATCACGCGCATGAGACACAAAAATAACTGGCTGCGTGCAAAGCAAAGAAAATTCCGGCGAGATTATTTGCAGAGTATCCGGCGTTTCCTTGTAGGGTTTCAAAGCCCTCGGCTCTGTGAATAACTTGAGCAGGACTTATTCCGGTTGCTTATCATGCCGATCATCAGTGTCGGGCGGGATCGCCTGTTCAAAGTTCTGGGAAAGACTTATAGTAAGTATTTCGCTGTCAAATCATTTCACTTTAATTCGTAACAGTTCCTGCGTTGATTGTGATCTACCCTTACGATGTCGCTACAAGTCGGAAATCAGGTCTTTAAACCAATCGTTTGATTTATTTCTATTTTCTTCACAGGTCAGGAACAATTTGAGGAGCTCTGCTTTGACTTCGGAATTGAGCTGGACGATGTTGTAAGTAGCTAAATCTGTTTGGAGTTTGTTCTGGTTGTAATATTCGTATATATATTTATTCTGTTTGGGAGATATTTATAATTCTTTTTATTTTTGGTTTGAAATATGTATTTGCCATAACTTCAAAGTCGATTTGGGTTTACAGTGAAATTATATATTGCTTCATTATTTCTTTTTGTGTTTAAATGTTTATGGCAATGCACGTTTTGGGATTGCAGACAACTGAGAAAGCCATAATCAGGAAAGAGAAACATTTGGACGAGGAAGCCACTGACGATGA
The DNA here is from genome assembly GCA_000404065.3 of Pinus taeda. Taxonomy (NCBI): domain Eukaryota; kingdom Viridiplantae; phylum Streptophyta; class Pinopsida; order Pinales; family Pinaceae; genus Pinus; species Pinus taeda. The sequence continues at coordinate 56,069 of APFE030154131.1, read as the reverse complement.
AGAAGTCATATACAAGATAGAGATTCCTGCCAATCGGTAGGGAGCTAAAGCAAAACGGCTCTTAATATTCGTTTTTATTTATTTATATATATTTTTAGAGCCTGCTTTGAAAAACACGTCCAGTGATCGGGGTTGCACTGCAGAAGACAAGTTTCATTTGTCCTTGCACCCGGTCTCATCCCTTTCGGAAACCTGCCATTTACTTGGAGCAGAACACAATGAGAATGGAACTGTGGTAGAGTGCTTAGTACTCTATCTTCACCTGTGAATCAACGTCCCGTTTGCTAATGGCTCCTTTGATTGCTACCTGCACTGATTGTTATGAACACTACTATACATTACATAAGCATTTCTCTTCCAAGCAAACCTTGATGCTGTAAGACATGTAGAAACCAGTTTTAATGTCATATTCTATGGATTCCTATATGAAAAAAAAAGATTTAGCCATGGCGGATTTGTGAATTTGAATGCCAACATTATAGCTCGTTCAATTCTACTCATTTGACTTTCACCCATTGAGTTGCAGAAACAATTCTAGGCTAAGGGGCTGTGACCATGAGGAATTTAATCTGTCAAAGTCACAATCAAACATGGGTAGGAGGATAACAACCTTTCAATTTGACTGTCCAAGCCAGAGCTGTCTGTGAGAGCAAGTTCTGGTTTGGTTCTCTAAGTGGAACAACAGATCACAGTCAATATGATAAAATCGAACGGCACGGTCATGTAATTTATAGATATCCCAGTTTATTGATGATTAAGTAGAAACATTTTTCTGGTTGGTAAATGACCCTTTGTCAAGGAAGCGGGCTCTACCTTTGGCTTAGGACCAGGGTTATCTATTTCTTCAAAAACCACCCAGGACTTGCATCTGGCCTTGTTTGTTAAATTACACTGCCTAGGTTAAATCATCTAGGCTCAATTAACATGATATCACAACGATTAGCCACGTTAACGTGGCAGCATGTTCTCAGGGTAATTGAAATTGGGTCTCTCTGAAGAATGCTCACTCGACTGACCATTTGGCCATGACCTGCTTGATGATGATTAAGTAGAAACATTAACGTAAGGCTCAATTACAAAAAAAGGCGTCAGCCTTCGTTGCAGCCTATGCCCATTGAAATCTTTAACTCTTTGGATATGTACTTCCACTAGCTGATCTATGGAACATGCTAATTGTCTACTTATACTGCAACATATATCCGTACTGGATAAAATCCAGATTCCAAATAGAGTTTTTCTTTAAGCAACAAATAATTGCAGTTTCTTGATTTTTGTCCAAGGAAAAATTGCCGTTTCTATTCAAGAAGAGAAATTACACTCCTAATTTGCTGCAGTGCTTACAATGTATCAAACTAAAACAAACTCCAACTACATCTTCAGCTACATGGTTATGTATTAATACGGTCAGCAATAGTCCTTAACTATCTCTTCTACACATTTCTACAATAAACTGTGTCCACAGCTCCCGATAGAAAGCAAAAACATCACAATTTTATTCCCATTTAATGGCTATAAGCTTCAAACTGCCATCTAAGATCGTTTTCCAGGCAGCATCAATTATAAATTGAATTCAGAGACAGGAATTAATCCATTTCTGCATTCTTGAAAGGCCACTTTTCCCTCTGCTCCCTTTTGTCCTTCCTGTGATAGGGCATCTCGCTCCACATTTTGCTTTCTATACACATGGATAAAGGAAATTTTCTCAAACAGGATTGCAAATTGATTTTATCTGTTCCTCAAGATGCTTTAGTTGTATATTAATGGCTATAAGCTTCAATCTGCCATCTAAGATTGTTTTCCAGGCAGCATCAATTATAAATTGAATTCAGAGACAGGAATTAATCCATTTCTGCATTCTTGAAAGGCCACTTTTCCCTCTGCTCCCTTTTGTCCTTATAGGGCATCTGGCTCCATAGTTTGCTTTCTATACACATGGATAAGGGAAATTTTCTCAAACAGGATTGCAAATTGATTTTATCTGTTCCTCAAGATGCTTTAGTTGTATATTTAGAAGCTGGCCTGTATATTCACTTAATCACCAGACTGGAATCATGTAGATCTATGACTGTTCCTTTTTTTTTTCTATAACACATTTGAGAAGCAGCCGTAATGCTATAAGTTCTATGAAGTTATTGGATCCTGCACCAAGGCCCTATTTCATCTTGACTGCGTGGTTCTCAGAAAAATACAATATACGACCAGCATTGCTGCCATTCTGCTTCCCTTACTTTGCTCAAAAATCTCCCATACCTGATCTTTAGTGTGATCAAATTCACCAGCTACCTCTCTTCTCTGAGTCAGTTAGGTTATAGATACTGATTTCTGTATCCAATCCAAGCATCAAAACCAACCGTAATTTGCTCAACTGCCCCAGTCTTCCAAATCATCTAGTTAGTGATCACTGGGAACACTTGGGCTAATGCCTTCCAGTGAGTGGATGCATTTTTTGTTGACATCCTTAAATTTCTGATCTAGCCTATTAATGTTCATGCTTTTACATATTTTTAGATGATGATATGTTTCCATAAACTTTCACAAGTAAGTACTCTCCATAAACTTGTCATTACCAACAATTTTCCAAAGAATATATGTTCTTGAAGCCCCAATTGCCTTTCTCCTTCTTTTGTTTGTTTGTCAAGTGGTCTGAGTTCATCATAGATTACATCAGGCTTGACCTGTGGCTTGAGAAACTGCGACCTAGGAGCATCTAAGCTGTCAAAATCACCTGGGGATTGCACCCGGCTCGGGCCACACCAGCCCTTAACATGACTGGATTTTTGCCCATGGAGTTTTGAACTAGTGACCTTCACATCACGGAGTGACTTAATAGTACACCTCATCACTATCTATTCTACACCCCGTGGGCAATTGCCTTTCTCCTTTGGCTTAGTGATTAGTTTCCATTTAGCCAAAATACTGGGATGGAGTCTAGTACTGACCTGACCAAAGTCATCCTGTGCCTATCGACAACCATCTATTACACCAATTATTTATTTTAGTCTGAATATTCTATATCAACAACCTTGCACTGATTATTTATTCTAGTCTCTCTCTTCTATATTAAGCATACACGATCTTTATTCCCACAAGCATTTGGGTGCAGAGGAACCTCAGGTATTTGAAGCCTGCTTGAAACTGAATGTGCTTAAAAGGGAAGATTTGTAAAATGTCTTCATGCTCCACATTCAGACCATCGAAAGGAATAGTAGATTTTCTTACATTTATTTCGATACCTATTATAATGCTATAGAGAACTAGGATTTCTTTTAGATTTTATGGTTCCCTTAGAGATCCATTAATAAACATTTGAACACCGTGAGTGGACAAAAAATGTGATAAGAAAAAGTCTCTCCCCACATTGATTCTTGTTATTGCTCCATCTTTCTTGGCCATTAATAGTCCTACCTAATCTTTCTGTTATCATGAGAAACCAAAATGGGGAAAGAAGGCATCCATTCTTCAGACACTTTGTTAGTTTGAAAAACTTTGCTACTGACCTATAAAGTACAGGAAAGGTTATTGAAGTCAAACACCTGATTTTCTATTTCACAAAAGGCAAGCAAAATTGCACATGAAATAACAGTTTGATATATATGTGCTTGGAGATTTCCACAGTTATTCAAATTATATATATTCAACTGTGTATCTTGGGTGGTTAGGGAAGATGAATATTCTCCTTCCCACTCGTGTTCAAATCCTACTTGTGACAGAATGTCTTACGCTTTCTTACAGGCTAGAGTGTGAGGTGTTTGTTTATATGTAAAAAAATAGTCTGATATGTAACCAACTTGACCTATCATATGCCTTATGTAGGTAGAGCGTCATTGCTAAAGCTGAAAAGTTTTTAGACTTTATAGTATGTGAACCCTCTTGTGTTGCCTGTATTGCATCATGACTCTGTCTTCTCGTCAGGAATTCAAATTGTTCCTGAGATATAGCCTTCTAAAAGATCTTTTTAATACTAACTGCCAATATTTTAGCCAAAATATATACAACTGCATAATGATATTGGCCTAAATTCATCAAAACTTGCTGTATTGTCCCTTAAGAGATCTTTTTCCAATAATTCATAAGTACCTAGATAAAATTCAACTAGCCATCCATCCGGCTTAGGGCCTTTGTCTGTTTTGAAAGAAGTCTTCCATTAACATCTGATTTCTTTGTTCTATTATAAACCTGAGACAAAATGATGGAATTTTCAGTTCTCGGCAATGTTAGTTCCCTATTAGGTTCTATATAAATGGTTTGGAAGAATAAAATCCCCATATTGCTATGTCCTGAAATGTTTTGGCCTTGCTTCCATCTATTCTTTTCATCTAACATGTAGTATTAACTCTCCTATTTTTTTCATAATTAAAAAGAATTGCTTTCATCACCATTGTCCCACCATACTCTTCATCCTCCAATCTGTCTCTCTTATCTCTGATAGCTTTTGTTGAGCACTTCCTAAATTCTTCAATTTCTCTTTTTTTTTTTCTTTTCATTGAATACATTGGTTGCGTGTTGATCATGTTTGATGGTAATTGAGATTTCATTTATCTAATATCCTCGTTTCTATATTGATATTTATTGGAGGCCCATGTTGCTATTGCCTTTTAACCTTCTTTATTGCTTTAACAAATGGAAACTTGCTATATCCCTTGAAATAGCATCATACCTAAACCATTCATCCTTTACAACCTTTAGAACATCTTCATCTAGCCATTCAAGGTTGAATTTAAAAGAGTTATTAGCTTTCAATGTGTCTATCTATAAGATGATTGGATGATGGTCAAAACCACCTCCTACTAACGCTCATGATCTAAATTTTTTCCCTCATTTTTGTACTCGAAAAATTCAGCTAGTATGCCTTGCCTTGTTTGAACTCTCCAACCTTTGATATATCATATATTCAACACGAGACACAACAACCCTGGAAACATGACACGAGGGACACGTTATATATATATATATATATATAACACTGAAATATAGTTCCTGATCCATATTAAGTTACTGAAATATAGTATTAGTTTATTAATTTACTACATCAATGATGTTCATTGCTCACAGTTCAATGTTCATTCTTGAATTTTCATGATATTAACTTATTAAACAAATTGAGAACCAAATCGAGGATCTCAACAGGGGCATTCTACGTATTGCACATATGACATCAGACACTGATATTTTCTTTCTCGGCAGTTCTAGCTCTCTTGTTGACTAGTATATGAATATGAACTACTCAAGTTGTACATCCTTGAAAATGTGGGCAATTGCAAGATAGACTCAACTAGGTGTAGCCCTATATATTTAAGTCAACTCTCTGTAGCCATTGAAATTTGCAATTAAAACAATACAATGGCTATATATGCATGCTTTCTTCATTGGTCAAACTTGGAGATATGCAGGGAGTCGAAAAATGTTTTGAACAGTGGGAATTTGATGGCCTCTAAGTTATGATATCAGAGTGTCAAATGTACTAATTAATGCCTATATCACAAAAGGAATGATTGAAAAGGCATGCCGCAGAGTCTTTCTTGAACATGTTTTAGAAAAAGGAGGAAAACCAAATTTCAAAACATGGGAAATGTTTGTGAACGGATATTTAGAGAACAAGCAAATGAATCGAGCTATAGAGACCACGAAGAAAGCTATGTCAAAAGTTAAAAATTGTGAATGGCAGTTGACACTTGAAAAGGCTCTTGAATACATTGATACAAATTATATAAGTATGGGCGTATGGAATACAAGAAAAGGCTGACCTGGCCCCAACACGCTCAAAAACAAGAATTTTAAGCCCCAAACCACGAGCTCCAAACCATGAACACTGTTATCCAAGACCCAGGTTGATGTGAATTTGACAATTGGGAATCGCTAAGGGAACTTCAACACAACACAACGACTCCAACGAGCAAACAATGATCAAGTTCCAACACAGCAACAACGACGAAAAATGACCAAAAAACCCATAAAAGGGAACCATGTGCGGGCTTTATGAGTGACTTTTTGTGGGACACGTGTCCTAAGGGGAAAAACATTAGTGCACGTTTTTGCCACATTGAAAACACTTGTCACGATTGGAGGACACCATAAAAAACGATTTGGACACCTTTTAGGTCGTATTTCGTGTCTGATACATGAAATATGGGACACGTGACCCTGAGGGACGTGTCCTTTGACTTAGCATGTACTCTATGTCACAAGGTTCGTCGAACTTTAACCTTGAGGTTCGAATTTTGGCGAACCTTAAAAAAATTTTGAGGTTCAGCAAACCTAATTGAACCTCATAGCCATTGACCAAGTTCATAGATCAAAACTCATAACCTCATGTCACAACTTGAGCCTGTAATTTATCCTTGTAGTTTCGATGTTCGTGATAACTTTTTTGATGTTTATTGATGTTGATTTCTTACTATTTTATGCTATAATTCATTATATATATTATTATATATATATAATATATAATATATATTATATATAGAACCTAATGGTGGAACCTCATCAAAAATTCGAAGTCAAACCGAACCTAATCATTGTCGAACCCTAACTCGAACACGAGCCATGTGACATTGCATATACTTAATGTGAAATTTAAATCATCCCCTATTATGGCTTGATGTCTTATCCTTGGAAAAGTCAAGGTCATGATCTTTAATAGGTTGAAACCCACCCTCTCATGGTATCATTTTTATTTTCAGGGTATTGAGATTGATATCACCACTGCTTACACTTAGGAGTTGTTTAGTTCTTAGGGCATATTTGGTTTGAGGAAATCCCTGCAACCCTAGATTAACAAGGGCAATGGATCCCTTGCTCTTCTTGAGTGTTGTGGGTTTCGAAACCATTTTTATGGCATCTAGTCCAAGATGGATCTCATGGACATCCTCATTAGATGCACAATTCTTTATGGTTTGAAGATCTTTGGTTTAGTTTATTGGAGTTAGGGTGGGCCACAACAAAAAGAGTTTAGACTATCATGCTTTCCTGCATCATCATATGCAAGAGGGCAGTTCCCTAGGTCATCATTCTAGCAAAATTTGTGGCACTGTCCTTCAGGACTGAAACCATCTTCTGACTAGTTGCCCCTTTTCACCAAGTTTGGCATTTTGTAGACTCCCCAGTTGGCAGGGATCACTATCCTTACTTCCTTGGAGGCCAGAACCACTGCTAGTTTATTTAATCAAGTACCTTTCTATTTCATGGAGGCTACCTATCTACTTTAGTTGGTTGGTGTCTTGATAGATTGCTTCCCTCCATTTAGTTATTCTCTTGAGATCCTTGGTTGACTCTTGCCAAATAGGTAGGAATTGAACAAAGTCATTAGACAATATGTTCAAGTTACTTGGGTCGACCCACTAGGCAAGCAAATACCCAATATGGCTTTCAATGTAGAGCACTTTTTGGAGTTGAGAGATGGCCTTATTGTTCGACAAGGAAAATTTTAGGGGCTAATATTTGTAGGTGGGTGACTTCCATGATTTTTCCAAAAAAAAAGATTTTCCAATTTTAATTATTTTCTAAAAATAATTCACCCTAATTTTATACTTTGAAATTATTTTATTTTAGAGATTGCCGAAGCCTATATAAAATCATTAGAAATTTGAACATTTTCTAAAGGTAACACCAAAAGTTTTATAGTTTGCACATTAGGGACTAATAAGATTCGCCAAGGTTTCTAAACTTTGATGCTTGTTATTTGAATCCTCCTTGGGTAGTTTCTAGTTGGTTATCATTGTCTTCATGTTAAAACATATCACTTGGGGAGATAGGATTCATAAGCACTATCATCACTTCATCTTTAGGTGCCCCACCTATTATGAGATTGTATAATGTTTTTTTCGTCTTTTCTAGTGCTCCTAGTAGACAACGTTACCAAGAGACACGCAAACAACAACACTACGTCAATCATTAGATTTGTGAGATTTTGGGAGGCCTTTTAGGCTCAACCATCAAGACCCTTATGGACATGTAGCTTTAGATCTTGGGATAGATAATACCGCAATAATGGTGGGGCACATCCCCTACATCTCGGTTGCAAGTTGTAGTGCTCTGGCAATGAGATATATCTTAGATCAGATTCTAGCTCTTCTAGTTTTTTTGACTAGACATATATCGAGAGTTTTTTTCCTACAACATTAGATGGTAGTAGAGTTTGCATCAGGGGAGGTTGATCACCCCTTAGGTAAGCCATCCTCCCTTGATAGTGTTGGTCTTTTTATTTGGTTCTTCGAAGAACTTGCACATATCTAGACTATTGTTTGTATCTCTAATCCATGCTTTGAGGATGGAGACTTTAGGTCTTTTACATCTTGGTTAGTTTTGCTTATGTTGTGTTTTTCTAGGAGCGACCTTTTCACTCCCATTGACCTATTTATGGTCATTCAACTTCCTCCCTTACCCCATTGTTTCTTGCAATAATATACTTTTTGGGTTGTGTACTTCCACAAGCAAGACTAGTGCTAGCCTTTTGGAGGGGTTGCTCAAGCCTCTAAGATTTAGGGATACAATAATCATGTGTTAACCCTAGAGGAGCTTTGTTTGCCTCTAAGGACCCCTTTAATGGAATTTTGTTTTGCTTGCCTAATCTCTTTCAAAATATTCTGTTGGGCATTGTGGAGATTTGATTTTCTACCTAAGTTATTTGAGTGAATTTCCTTTACAAGATCAAACCATGAGAGCCCCCTCAATTTGTTCTCAATATTTTGACTCTCTCTCTTTATAGACATTAAATATCTTGATTTTCACTGATTGTTGAGTTATTCCTCTAAGCTAGAGTTTGAAGTGCTTGTCTCAATATTTGATATAACCCTACACCCATGTTCCTCTTCATTTTTTGGTCAAATATTGATGTCCTTGGTTGGTTTTTTCTTTACAGCCTTAGCTCCAACAAGATTTACCCCTCTCTATATGCATCCTACCCACTTTTGAAAGAGATGTTGAAGACCCTTTGTACCCTAAATCAAAACGACCTTCTTTTGAATGAATGGAAAGATTTGATTTTTTAGAATTTGACTTACCAAAGATGCGTTCAGGTGGAATGCCCCATGTCCTCTTTTTGGTTGATCTTCATCCCTTCTTGATGAACTCGAGGTTTCAAGGCCTGAGTAAATTCATCCATCCACTCTGAAAGATGATTGGAGTTCCTCAATAATCGCCCCTTCTCCTTTTTCTGAGTTTCAATGGAATGCGGTTGCCCGACATTAATACTTATTCTGATTTTTGCCATCTCCCATATTGTAGACTTAACCCTTTACTTCCTTCTGACAGGGATTGTTTTTTTTCCACATCTGCTTTGAAAACATATAGCTACAATCAGGATGGCATCTCACATAATGGAATGGGATTTTCATGTGATCTGTAATCCACCTATGAGATTTTGTCTCCATTACCAATTCTATTCCATTAGGAAGCCCTACATTAAGTCGACTTCCGCATAAATTCTGGCTATAGGTCGCTGCATGCTTGTTTTATATGAATTGTCTAAATCTAGGGTCTTGATATTGTCATCGTTATTCAAGTGGTATCCCTGCTAACTTTGTTCAAGGTGGTTGCTTTGTTATCAGCTTTGACCTGGGATCAAAGTATGGGTGCCATTTCAACAAAGGCAGAATGGTTGGACCCCCAAGATCACTTCTTTCCCAAAATCTTGACAACATCTCCTTTTGACCATAGAATAAAACCTAAGCATCCCCTTGGCATCATGACCCAGGGGAATACCCAGGATTGGATTCTAGTGAACCCTCATCCTTTTGATTAAGGTTTCTCTGGCTCTTTGTCTATCTTGATCATTTTTTATTAAGGCTAATCTCTAGTTTTCCAAAATTTACATTAGATAGAATCTAGATGCCCTTTCCCTACCACCATTTTCACCAAATCCTTTCTCATTTTTATGTATCTCTTGGCCTTTTTCGAAATTTGCTACAACATCCTGCTTCTCATTTCTTATTGTCCTCCCACGTACACTTAGCAACCCTATGTCAAGGCTTCTTTCAACAAAGTTACAAACCCTAGGCCCTTAAGTGCCTCGTCTGCGCCCTACTGTGTTGGAACTTGGGAAATAATTACTGGACTGAAACTCCTGGTCTATGATGTTCAATTTCCTTCCTCTGGTGTGAATGAAGACCTCCATTAAATCCCCCTTCCTTGGACAGGCCTCCCTTAGTGATTGCATTAAAACCCTTGTCTGAATTTCTGATCGCATGTCTTACATTCATTGCCTCTGACACTGTTAGGTTCATAGCAAAATTTAGACTTGATTTGTCTGCCGAATAGCGCTCCTTTTGTGTGAGACTTTTTATCATGTACACGCATGTCAATTGTATCCTCATATTTTGAAGAAATCTATCTCACAATTGTTTGGTTCTTATTGCCTAGAAAGCATTGAAAGAGGCAATAGTATCCACACCCATACCACTATCAGTAACCTGGTAAGTCAGGTACATGCTTCAGCAGTAGAATGGAATTGTGATTGCTAGAGTGGTCTGGGGGTATAATGAGATGTTGTCAATCTGGCTGGACCCTATTCTTTTGCATATGTGTAACAGAATACCGGAAGACATAATTCCAATTTGTAGAATGTTTTCCTCTTGCCTCCAGTGTAGCTGTATTAACACTTCTTATTGCAATTTTTGCCTCCATTGTAGTTGCTCCAATCAGATTGATAATGCGATTTTCCTTCGCCGTCTCCACTTGTTTAACAGCAGAGCCTGGTAGAACTCAGTGCTTTAGCAAATCAATTTCAAAATTTTTACAGGCCTCTCAATGAAACTGTCTGTATTTGCTTTCCAAGTTGCATCTCTTATCCTTTAGCTGGTTTCGACATGTATCCTGTAAGTCATTTGGTATCCAGATTTTTCTATTGGAAATAATGTTGAATTCGATCCATTAACTTCTGAGCACGTGTAGGGAGTCGGGACCTTTTACATATCCACTGCTGATTGAAGGAAGCCTAGACAGCTGAAGGCTTCATGAATTTTTTTATGATAAATATGTTTGTCATATCACCAACTACTTGTTTTTATTTGATCCTCCTATCGCTTGTTAAAAGCCATTGTTAAAAATAGAGTATTTAAAAAGCTTTATCAGCCGTAGGTTGTTTATGTGGGATTTAACAAGCACAAAGCCAAAGAATGTTTGAACTGTGGATACTCTTTTCTGTTTTTGCAGCTATGATCTACTATGTCTTGAAGGACTTGCTCAAGCATTACGCATATTTATTGGCAAAGATGAGGTTCCGGACTATAAAGTTCGGGACTTACCAGTCAGTTCTATGCTGAAGATGCATGTGAAACCTGAGGTATGAAAATGAATTCCCAAATATTCAGCAAATAATGGGCTAATTATTTTTATCTCATAATTTGTTTATCGTGGCAGACATCCTGCATACGACCTTTTATTGTCTGTGCCGTATTGAGGGGAATCACATTTGATGAAGCTAGGTACAATAGCTTTATTGATCTTCAAGACAAGCTCCATCAGAATTTGTGCAGGTACTTGGTTTTCCCTTTGATTTGTGCACTTCTTGTAACTTGGCAGCAATGGTCTTGAAAATTGCAAATAATATGAACAAGGAACAGGTTGTACTGCAATCTTAAATATAACAATGTTGATTTTGCATGGTAGACCAGCTTTCTGAAACCTGACTATGACTTTTATAAGTATTTGGTTTCATCTTTAATAGAGCACTTTATATATTGGTTTGACTATTAGAGATTTGCTATTTCTGTTACTTTAAATGAGCTATTCTGTTGATTCTCATGTTCTTGTTAAATGGGATCTTTGTTTGCATGAAAGTTTGAAGCTATCAGCGGCTTTTAGAATCATATAATTGCTTGCTCATTGTTTTGTTACCAGTACAATTATATGATGGGTGCATTGCAGGAAGGTGGGAAGTTTTTGTTTTCTGTTTATTTGTCACCTTGATTGGAGGAACGACTGCATATATCCGAAATAAATAGGATTTGTATTTGACCACTTCCATAATTTCAGGAAATAGCATACATCTGTAATCATTGTTATATGATTTTTAAAGATACAAAGAAAATTTGAAAATTTCAGAGGATGTGTGAGAGGATGGTCTGTGCTACAGCCTCTTTAGAATTCGATATACCACCTGCTCCTCATCTTTCATCATTGTTGACATTAACTAGGGTCATAGATGTTCTTCATCCTTAAATCCATAGAAAACCTCCATGCTTGGTGTTGTTATAGAAGAAATTGGTATTTTAATGACCTTCATCCAATGGAGTAGCTCTACTCTTCATTTCCCAGTTGGCTTTATCCTTGTCCACCAATTTCCTCTTTGGGGATCCAATTCTTTAATTCTTACATTGTCATCGTTAGAGAAAACCTATCCCTATTAGAATTAGACAGCTTCAACAAAATGGCTCTATTTAGCCTTTACAAATTTGGTGAAATTTTCATTTTCCATCCAAAATGGATTCAACTTGAAAGGACTTGCCAATTTTTGATCATCCTTCTCAATTTGAAACAAGGGAGATGGTTAAATGTGTTGAAATAGTCACTTGTATTTATAAAGTGACTTTATGTGAAAAAGTACTAAGTGTATTTTTCTAATATTGAAGTCAGATGAAAAATCACTTTATAAGAAAAATTAGAAAATGTACAAAAATTGACAAAGGTACTAAGAGACGACTTTTAAGTGATGGAGGCAATGTATGAGGGGGGGTCATTTGGGAATGATTGCAACCACACATCTTGAGATTTGAAGATGAAATTTCAGCCATTGGATCCTAGGTTTAGGGATTCAACCTGCTCCAAGGAGGTAAGAGGAAAAGGGAAACTCATTCTTCTCTACTTCACACTTGAGAGAGCATGAGGAGAAGAGAGGAGAGGAGGCACGGTTTTCAAAGAGCAGATGCACAAAAATATAGGAGAGAGACTACATGAATTTTGAGGAGGATAGCAGTATGAAAATTGAGGCAGGAGGCACGAAAATCAAGGAGCAGACCATCACGAAATTTGAGGAACAACAGGTCTGGCTTGAAATTCGAGGCATGAATTTCAGGACTGTCAGTTACAGGCAACACAATTTTCAAAGCAAGTTTCAATTGCTGTTTGGCACAATTTTCAAGAGGTAGAGCCAGCCTTTTTTGCACAGATTTCACGGCAGATTCTGGGCACAAATTCCAAGGTGCTGATGGAGGAAAAATGCAGAAATTTTGGGCACAAAAATATGTGAGATTCTGACTTGTCAGTGGGCACACATTTCTAGAATTTGTACATTTAATGCTACAGCGAAAAGGGAGATAAATACTGTGTTTTTATGTACTTATTTTACAATTTCTCGAGCAATAAAATCCTCCTTTCAAGACCCATTTCCCCAAGAGGCTGTGGGGTTTTTCCGGGGTCAGTTTAACCAAAACCAAATCTCTTTTGTGTTGAATGCTTGCATTAATTTTTGCATTAATTATCAGCTGTTAGGAAGGTGACAAAGAGTAGAAACAATCTTTATGTTTGCAATAAATGCATTCTGAAATTTATATCAGCATGTCAAAACATGTGGGTTGGGCCTAAATAAACACATGCAAAATTGTAAACTGGATTAAGGGTGTAGGGCATTTAATTTCAACATGGTATCATGGCAAAGTTGAGGCATAGATCTCCAATTTCATTCAACTGATAAAGAGGGCAGCAAACATTAAATTCTGCAAACAATGAACCAAAACCTTTGAAACTTTGCCAGAAACCCAATGACTTAAGCAGTTCAAAGGGAGGAAGGTTCTAACTTCTAACTCTCATAGATTTGCTCCACATTGTTGGTTGTGGGGTCATGGCTACAAGGTTGAGAGTAGAGGACAACTTGGTGGGGGTTGAAAACTTTGGCCCATGGAAGGAGAAAATTATGCTTTTACTAGAGGAAGTTGAAGTGTGACATGTTGTTGAATTAACTATGCAAACACTCACTAATCCAGCTTAGTTGGCGGAGTTCAACAAGAAGAATGTGAAGGCAAAGAGGATCTTTCTAGATACCATCAAGGACCATTTATTCCAGCATGTCTCAGGGATGAGATTTGCTTATTAGTTGTGGGAGTCCTTGGTCTCTTTAAACCAGAGTTCTAATGAAAACAAGAAGATGGTGTTGCAAAAAAAGCTACGCAACACCAAGATGACCATGACCGACAGTTTGACCTCTTCTTCACCAGAGTGATCCGAACTTAAACAAGAACGCAACAACTTACAAATATAATCATAAACACAGAGATGCAGTAGAAAGACACTTCATTTCGTTAATAGAAAAATATTGAACTATGCTTACAAACAAAATGGAAATAAGATAGCTCGGGCGATGGTAGTTTATCTCTGAGAAGAGATGTGGCGGCTACATGCCTCAGAACTGTGTTACAATGAGGCTAAAGGGCCTATTTATTATTGGAAAACATGAGAAAACTCTAAACAACCAAAACCATAACCCAATGAGATGTAACACCAAGAGTTTGTGGGCCCCATTGGGGTTAGTTGGGCAACCAACTTCTCGGGCTCGTAATTTGGTCATTATCTCTGTTTGGCATGTACAATACCTTGTTGCAAAGGTCTCTATGAGTACTACAAGTTTCGCCGTAGGCCATTACCTATGGCTACAGGCCTGCCGCAAACCCCAGAAAACACTGTTTAGGGGGTCAAAACTGCTTCAGAAGTTCAGGACCCAAAAAATTGATAAAAATATTAAATGCTGAAATGAACAAGGAAACAAATGAAACTGACTAGGGGGTCTAGGTGGAATAGGCGGGTGGCCACCAATATCCACCTAGATCATTCCTCCTCCCTTAGGAAGCAATGGCCCCCATTGCGTGCAGAGCCTCCACGAGGTGAGGAAATTTCTGTTGAACCTAGTCCTTAATGAACCACTTGCTTTGGTGAAGGAGGTGGCCTGCTTTGACAACTCGATATAGATGTATCCTTTGTTGGCGAGTATTCTTGATTTGTGTGCCCATGATCTAATCAATTGTGGCCTGTTCCATGCAGTCCGAACTCCGGGTTGAGCTCGGTTGGTGTGAGCTGTTCTAGAATGTCAAATGTGTCCAACAATGGTGGAAAGTATGGCTGAAGGCGATCTACATTGAACACTGGGTGCAGACCAAGGAACAATGGGATGCTGAGTTCGAAGGCATTGTCACCAACGACCTTGGTGATGGTGTACGGCCCATATTGGAGTAGGCGAAGCTTGCTGTGGGGTCCAGCAGGGCGCTCCGTTTGCAAATGTAGCCAAACTTTGTTGCCCACCTAGAACTTGTGTGACACTTGATGCTGATCATGGCGCTGCTTGTACCTAGCATTGGCGCTGTCCAATATATCATGGACCTACTAGCGGTTTCAGCTTTGGACTGAACATGAGCCGAATCTACCTGAGTGGTTGCAAATGGTATGGCCACATCAATGGGGCATAATGGCTGAAATCCCAACACTACCTAAAAGGGGCTGTTGCTTGTTGAGTTGTGGAGAGCTTTGTTGTAGCTGTGTTGGACATAGGGGAGACTTTCATCCCACGTGTGTGGATGCTTTGATTTGTACATGCGCATAATGTGTATGATCATCCTGTTGACAGCCTTTGTTTGGCCATCAGTTTGGGGATGGAAAGCTGTGGACTTATCCAGCATCGATTAGAGACTTGACTAAAATGCACTCAGGAATCTGCTTTCCTGATCTGAGACAATGGACAGTGGGATCCCAAAGTGTACCCATACTCGTTGAAAGAAGAGCTTAACAGTGGCCTCGACTGTGATACTCTTCTTGCAGGCCGCCATGATGGCCATCTTAGAGAATTTGTCGACGATCACAAAAATGCAATCGTTGCCGTGCTTAGTAGAAGGAAGGTTCGACATGTAATCCATGGAGATAGATTCCCAAGGTCGGCTAGGAGTAGGTAGAGGAGTATACAGGCCTTGCTTCTTGATGGTTGGTTTGGCAATGGTGCAGACGATGCATGATTTAATGTACTTCCCAACATCCTGATGAAGTTTCGGCCAATAAAAATACTTTTGCAATACTGCCACTGTTTTATCTACTCCGAAATGTCCAGTGACCCGATTGTAGTGCGCCTCCCAAATCATCTTGGCACGCTCACTTGAAGGAACACAGATGTGTCCCAGGTGGCATAAAAATGCATCCTGAAGGTGAAAATTTGGAACTTGCTTCCCTTCCAGGAGTGTCTGGTATATGCTGCCGAATTTTGGATTGCTCTTGTAAAGATGTGGTCACCCTGATGTCTCGTGCCCACAGGAGTTGAGCATAGTGATCAGCGCCATGACCGGTGGTTGGCTGAGGCAATCGTTCTCTTGATTGCCTCAGCCGACCACCCCAATGCTGCCTCTGCTTCACTGCGTCAGCCCTCCAACCTCTGCGTCACCCTTCTGGAGCTGTGTTGTTTCTCCCTGGTGTTGCATTGCCTCTTTGCCATGTATTCTCAGCCTTGGACGGAAGTCCCTCTGCCGAACTGCCCCTCTCTGCACTAGAAGCTTACTCCGAAATTCTTAACAAACCACTCCCCAAAATTTCGATCTACCTCAAGTGCTGCTCTCATTATGTGTGCTCTCTAATTGACCCCAAGCCTCCCTTTATACTTTTCCTGTTGAGAAATCAACGAATGAGATTAAGTCTCTAATCAACGACTAAGATTAAATTAGACTTGATCTTCGTCTCCTAGAAGCTTCTCACCCATAATTTAATTAATACCCATTAATATTTTAATTTTCCTAAGTTTTGACTTAGGAACCCCATTAAAAATATTAATTATTTTAATAAAATACAATTCGGGTGGAATTTCACCAAACAATTTTTGGGTCTTGGAGATCTCATGTGTTCTAGCCCCTCCACAAAATTTCGAAGCTAGATCACATTTGATTGTTAAACACATATGGGCAGCAAGAGAATCTAAAGGATAAAACATAAGAATGCTACTTTTATTAACAACTGATATACATTTATAGTACATTGTTTGACTCTTGGGTTTCACATCCCAAGGTCTCTTGGACTCCTTTTTTGTCTATTCGGCTTCCACACTAACCCATTGAGGATTAGTTGTCCAACATTCCCCCCCTTAATCCGAAGGGTTATGTATGAGTTCAAGAAGAGAGTTGTAATACAAAATGTGCAAAAATGCATGGTAGCACTAGGCTGAATGTGCTCTCTAAAATGTTGGTATAAAGGGCGGTGGTTTAAGGATGACCACCAACACTGGAACGCTTAGTGCAGTTTTCGAAACTCTTCCAAAACTAGCAAGAAGTTGAGGTCTTGTGCTAGAGGAAGTGCTCCTATTGTTTTGAAGAGGGAAACCTTCAACCATGAAAGGGAGGTCTCACCCCGCATAAAAGGGAGAACTTCAACCTGAAAAGGGAAGTCTCAACCTGTGATGGTTTAAGGATGACCAACAACTCTGGAATGCTAAATGCAATTCCTGGAACTCTTCCAAAACTGGCGAGAAGATGAAGTTTTTGCTAGAGGAAGTGTTATCAATTTTGTTCCTGGAATTCTTCCAAAATTGGCGAGAAGATGAAGTCTTCTGCTAGGGGAAGTGTTCTCAATTTTGTTGTTGGAATTCTTCCAAAATTGGCAAGAAGCTGAAGTCTTTTGCTAGAGGAAGTGTCCCAGATTACCAACTGAAGGCATGCTCAGGGGCATCTTTATTTCTGGTTACAACTCTGAATCTGGTATCGCAGGTTGTGGCTTAGGCTTGCTTGATGTGACTTTGAAGCTTGTAGATGACCATCATTTCTCCCCCTGTCAGATACAAGGTGAGATGATGGGGAAAACTCAACTGCAAGACTGTTCAATACTCTAGAACAAGTTCCCTGGTTGCAATCATTCCCAAATGACCCCCCCTCATACATTGTGGTTTTATCATTATGACAATGCTTACATGGATGAAGATCAAAACAGTGATCTTTCAAACGGCCAACTCGGTCACAGTGTTGGCATTTCACAATCTGTTGTTGTTGTTGTTGCTGTGGAAAAGGGGCAGAATCCGGAACAGTTGGATGTGAACTGTCATGAAGGAATCTAGCACTCTAAAACTGAATGGGCTTTGAGTAGTCTGGAATATGAAAGGACAAGTCCTTCTCGTATCCAAGACCGGTTCTGTGCTTGTTGTGGACAAGCTGTTCCCAAGGTCTGATGATGGGCTTGGGAAGTGCAGACTGAGTTTCTGCATCTGCATGTAACCTTGCTGCTTTATGGGATTCTGTTTCAATCTTCTGAACAGAAACAGGTTCAGAATGACTCCTCTGTTTTAATTCTTCTTGTTGTAGCTGAGATTTAAGCTACAAAAATTCAATCTTGTCATGTACATCTTGTAAACAACTGTGAATATCGGTAAGAAAATCCTTGCTGATTTTGATTGTATTATCCATAGTAGAGAGTATTAGATTGTCCAGTGACTCTAATATTGCACCAATTGGAGTCATTTTTCAACCTCAAAAAAATAGTAAAACAATGAGGAAAGATGGACACCAATTGCTCTTTTATATAAACTTATGGCAACAACTTCAAATCAATGTTGGTAGCTTGCAATAGATTCAACACACAAAGAATGGTGATATCCGGAAAACAGAATTTAACTCTTCATTGACTGACACTGAAATCAAGGCATAGGCCATGTTCTTCTTGTTTTCCCATATGGCAAGTTCTTTTTCTGAAGTGGGCTTCTCAGGAGGATTGCCTCCTTCTCCTTCACTAACTCCTTTCCATAATTCATTAAAAATCAAAGTATGCTTTATCTTCCTTGGCCATTCATGGTAGTTCTCTTTGCCAAAGAGAGTTAATCAAACTATGGAGATGAGTGAATGCATCATCACAAAATATTTTCTGCTTTTGATTTCAAAAATAATCTTAGCCTTGCTCTTTGCCCTTTCATTTTGTTTGATACCCTTCTATTTAGGTAAGAAACTTATTTAATATGTAGATGGAAAAACTTCACTTTTCACTACACTATGTCAAAACTTTTAATATGGGCATATATTCTATGCACATACATTGTCACATAATATATATCTATACCACCACTCATATATCATATATCATGGCTCCAACTTATATAAGGATTTCATTATTATGCTCATCTCACATATATGTTATGGGTCCATTCATTTATGTACTTTCACATACTAACACCTTTATGGATATTTGACTCAACATAATATATGCCATTACATATAATATAACCATAAAAAACTTCAATGAATTGTGGATACACCAGCACGGTCTTCAAGAAAGGAATTCAAAGTATATTCATACCATACACCATAGCTCCAACACGTATAAATGACCCAAGGCATATAAAATTCAACACACGACCCTCATGTATAACATTGATTTTAAATTAACGCGGGATAGAATAATTCCAACGCAACATACATACCAGTCAACACATGGATTTGGCATATCAATTCGATGCTCTTAATTTCAACATATCATAACCAACACATCGTTTTGTAGGACTACTGCACAATAGAACACCCACAGAGAAGGTTCAACGCACCACAGGCTCACCATACACCATTACACAGTATCCATGCACTGAATATAGCATACCATATGACTCCAATTCAATGCTGAGGAGTAATGCAACCACATTTTGTGGGCTTTGACAGCAGGCTTTACAAATACAAACACTCAGGCTGTTGGATCACAGCTCAATGGACCAATGTTCAATAGACTTATATGGGCAGCGTTCAACATATGGCCAATGGTTGAACAAAACTGTCCAGGGGTCAATGAATGGGATTTTCACCTCAGAATTGGACCTTGAGCTGAGGGACACCGCAGGAAATCTACTGAAGAGCAAACACGAGTTGTTTGTCTCGTACAATCGCACCGATTTGACACTATAAAACTCACAGCAGTCATGTAACTTATACAACAAGTAATCAGTCTCAATTTACAAAGACATTAAACTCAGAACTGTATCAGACAGAACGCTTATCTCCCAGCTCACTTGATACTATGGTTTTAGGGCTCGAGAACGGACCATACACAACAAAACTACATTTTGCAGAGATACAAATTGGAAATACAAATAGTTGTAAGAGTGTTGGAAGACGCGTTTTTTTTTATGTTTATGTTCAGGGGCAGAAAGTATTCATAGATTTTGACATCCGAAAGGAGACAGGGGGCTCAAATATACGTGTTGTTAAATCTTTCAACACAACCAATGTGACAACAAACTTCCTTGAAATTCATTTATTTTGGGCTGGTTGGAAAAACAAATGTCATTACTAATAGTAACAATAACGCCGAATATCAATGACATAAACGAAATGTGCGCAATGCACCATGAGCGTTTTGTATGCTCTGACACCTGCGTAGCAGTGAATAATAATAGTGAATAGCAGGTGGAGCAGTGACAGGGGTAATAATAATAAATAGCAGGTGGAACAACGTTTTTTATGAAAGGCAGACCATAGGCAGAATAGGGAGTTACAAAGCAAGTGGAAGCCAAAATGGTGCTGGAGAAATGACAGAGGTTGCAGCCATAAAACAAATGGCTCATAGTAATTATGCAGGGCAGGAATACGCCTGCTTTGATACCATGTTAAACACACATGGGCAGCAAGAGAATCTAAAGGATAACATGAGAATACTACTTTTATTAACAACTGATATACATTTATAGTACATTGTTTGATTCTTGGGTTTCACATCCCAAGGTCTTTTGGACTCCTTTTTTGTCTATTTGGCTTCCACACTAACCCATTGAGGATTAGGTGTCCAACATTGATGCTACCCAAAAATCAACAGTAAACAAGGTACCCAAACCTCTGAACCATAAAGAGTTGTGGGCTGGATAAGGAAATCCATAAGAGACATCTTCGACAAAATGTCTTGTAAACAATGTGATTGAGAACAAATTTTTAATTCTGTAGGAGTTTGTATTGGAACGTGCAGGCTATGAGATAAAAAACACCTTATTGAACTTCGCAAATTACAATCATAACATCACTAATCTATTCATCATGAAAGGGTTGTGCCTTCTTGTTAAAAGACTTAAGATATTCAATCTCCTTAAGAGCAAGACCTTCATATAGCAGACACAACATATCATTTTTGGAACTAATTGGGTGCTTTGTCCTCCACTCAACTCTACATTTTCTATGCACATATTGCTATGTTAAATTTTCATAAATTCAACATTTTTCACCTAAAGGACACTCACATACATCTATGTGTAATTCCATTTCTTCAGAGTTATCTCCTTTGAATTGAGTAAACTCTTAATTCTATTTATACCAATATGTGCACATTGGACAATTAACCAGATTCTTGAAACTTAGATCAAAGTTCAAGAATTTACCCACACTATTGCCTGTAGCCCTCAAAGGGTACCAAGTGCACAATTCCAACTGAAGCGTTGACAACTTGACCTAGATGTGTTGTACCGTTGCATCTTTAACTTGTAGAATGAAATACAGGGATTGCCATTTCAGAGAGAGAATCAGTCTCCTAGTACCACCATAGGTTGAAGATCTTGTTAGCATCCTCTTTAGTTAGATATACAAATTCCCACCAACCTTTGGTTAAAATATGGTAATTTGGGATATATCCAAAACCCTAAAACTAGAACTTGGTAATCCGTTTGAAAAGTCACCCATCTACCATCTAAAATAAGACAGCCAAAGAATCATCGAACAATCTCTCTCTTTTGCAAATCAAGGACCTGGCTCATCATAACATCCTCCCCAAGGCTATTTTTTTCCCTTTTGCAGTGTGAAGAAAATTGTCATTTAGTATATTTCAAGTGACCATGGTCTAATACCTTTAATATTTGATCCTTCTTGGTTGTCCCTTCTAACAAAAGGTGACTGACATGAACTTCTCTGTTTCCCCATCAACTATTGACCTCCCATTGGACAACAAACCCTAGAAGATTAGTTTAGAACTGTGGTTCTCACAAAACAAGGCAAATCCAAATTGTAAGATGGCTTTGCCCTAGGAATGAATGCATTAATGCTTTGTTTATCCTTCGATAAATCTCTTTTTTCGATTGTGGAAGCTAAATCTAGGCCTATAATAAGATTGCCCTTGACTCTAATGGAGAAACCACAATTCAACTTTACATCATCTTAAGGTCAAAAGGCTGAAAAATTCTTTGTTTTCCACATATCTTTAGAATAACTGACAGCTTCCTCATCCTCTGTTTTGGAATTGGGATGTCTCTGACTTCATTTGTAATTCAACTAATTTCATTTTTTTTTGTTTTTTTGTTTAATTAAATCTCTTGGGTTATTGTTATAGTTTTTGGTGATGAGAGCCCTAGAAAGCCTCTCTCTCTCTCTCTTAATATCTAAAAGTGAGAGAAAAGATGGAACAGGTAGACCAAATTTTGTCCATAAAATGAAATCTCACCAAAAAATCTAACTTGGCTCTCCCATAGAAGGGGGCTCCTTAGCCTTATTGTCTAGTTGGACTCAATTTTCCTCAGGATTAACAAAAAGGGGTGCTTTTGACAGAATATATTTGACTCGAGTAGTGGTTGAGATTGGTATGATAGGCATGCACAAAACATTGCTTTCAAATTCATGAAGGATGTAATGTTATAATCTTTTATTCTCTCAGATATATAAGAAACACACAATCATGTATTATTTTATTGTTCTTTTTACAGTTTTGATTTAAATAGAAAGTATCATCTCTTTAATAGCAGAACTTGACATTGATGCGTGTCATGAATTTATTCATGAATCTGATTTTTATTGTCATTTAATTTTAACTTAAAATGTTAATATTTGTGATTGATCTTTAATTGTCCATGCTTGATAATCTAATTTGATATTTGCATCTTGTTTTAGAGGTTCAGTAAATAATTTCTATATTAAAAAAATTATATTCTGGTCCCATTAACATGCCCCCTAAAAATTTGGAGGTAGCCATTAGTTTTTATTGAACCTTATGCTTTGGCTCCCTTATTCCCTATCCTTGGAGTACAATGGGTTCACCTCTAAGGGAAAGGTTTCCTTCATTGAATATCTTACACTATCCATTGTTTTGGTCAATTCTGTGAGGGACTTTCAAATAGATTTAGTGGTACAGAAAAAGTTTCCTTCACATTGTACTAGATCCATTAGTTCTTGCTTTTCCTTGGGGTTTGGTTAAAATGATATTTTATATTGACAGCTGTATTTTTGTTAGGTGACTTTGTTATACAATTTATGAATATCATGGGCAACTTAGATTTCAAAAGCTTCATTATAATTGTTTGATGCCTTTTTGTGGTGTAGTCAAGTTTGTATTATATTTTTTCTTAGTTAATCTATGAAAGTATACAAAAGCTAAACGAGTATATATTTTGGATTTTGTAGGAAGAGGACTTTGGTTGCTATTGGGACACATGACTTGGACACCTTGGAAGGTCCTTTTACATATGAGGTAAAAATGGTTTCTAGATGCCAATGTATGCGGTGTTGGAGTATTTATGCTTAATAATATTTGGGAGTAGCAAAATGTTGTATAATGTCACTTTATTTTAGAGACAAGTGACTAATGTAACATTTAGAAGTTATGTTTTGGGCTTAGCTAGTGACATCACTTGAATCTCTTGGGGATGTTATAAATGAAATGAGGCATGTATACTGAAGATGTCACACCATTTAGACATTAAAAGGAAATTCATGTAAGAAATATTGACGTGAAGCCCATAACAAGGAAAAATAGAGACATTAGGTCATGTCTCCAAAATGGAGACATTTGGAGACCATCATCAAAGTAATTTTGAGTAGTAGGATGAATTTTTGTAGAATGTTGCCATTGCCTACAAAAATCTAGACGAAACTTTATAATTGATTATCTTAACATAGATAGAAACTAGATCAGAGTTGCTCACATTTGCAAAAATCATTTTGAAGATGATGTTTCCAAGAGTATGACACTAGTCCTAATGCGAAGCACCACATTCCCTTGTTTTTTCTTCTAGCCAATGTAAATGCCATGATAAAGAAGCAATAGTATGAAGGTGCAAATATAGGTGCAATTTGAAGGAGATGGCCAATCTATGACTAGGTATATTGCCTACTACCCAAAACAGCCCAACATAAAGAGCTAGATATACAAGATGCTCCTGCTTTTGTAGACAAAGGACTTGTTCATAAATGCCTTCATTAGGGCATGAATATAAATGCATGTCTAGCATGAAAAATATTCACCCTTGAACAAGGATTACAATGATTGAAGGTATCTATAGTTCTTTGTACTTTGAGTGATGATTATTAGGGATTTTAATTGAAAATTTGACAAAATGAATGCTTTCCCTAGAAGTACTTTAGAAGGATGCTATCACATGAACGTAGTGATAAAGCCACCTTTTGGATTGACAAGGCATTTTGGCATGGGTAATTTGCTATAAACCACATAGGGATATGCCATTGTTTTAAGATAGCTTGTAGCAATAACAATTGAAAGAGAAAGATGAACCACCATTGATGGCACTGAAATTGCCTACGATGTTAGTACCTAAGTGTTAGAGGATGCTATCACATCAACTTGGGGACTTGCACCCCAAAGCTAGCTTCCACACTGGAAAAGCTTTTTGGTGAGTAATGCCTTATAAATCACCTCTCTCTCTCTCTCTCATAATTGTTATGCATGTGCTATTATTCACAATGCACACCCATCACACAATTATAAGGCAAGTATTAATGTGCTGTAATGTAGAAAAATTGCATGTGTTGTAGATCCTTTGGTTTCAGTTTGTTTTGCTTGCACATCATTGTTTAATGCCCAACCCCATGTTTCATTTCACATTTAAACATGAATCTAAAATGCCAAAGAAACACTGCTAGGCTACCACTACTTTTCACCTTCACTTTCAGCTGATAAAATAATTACACAAGCATGCACAGAAATTCAGGACACTAGATTTTTGGTCAATCTCAGACCCTGGAAAAACCCCAAAGGGGAAAACCAGTTTGAAGGAGGATTTTACTTGCTAATCTCAGAGAGTTTATTACTGTTTAAAACTCATCAAGGGTCCTTATCTCTCCCATGAAATTGTCTGAAACTCGTCCCACTGTCAGCAATCTCTGCCCCTCAAACTGTGTGCCACTATCAGCTTTCTTCCCTCGAATTTTGTGCCACGTAACCAGCTATTAATCTCTTGAATTTTGGGCCACCTCCAGCAGGCTCAGCTCTTGATTTCAGTGCTGTCAGTCTTCAGCAATTCCTCCTCGAACTGCATGTTTGACAGACTACCTACTCAGCGTTGATTTTGGCGCTGTAGCAGTCTTAAAATTTGTGCCTCAGACCTCAATTTTCATGCTGCTGTTCATCACTTTTTCTGCCTGGAAATGTGTGCTGGAAACACTGCTCTCAGCCCCTCGAAAATCCTGCTGAGAGAGAGAGCTTGCTAAACCTTGGTCTGCATGCCTGCTTTCTAGCCTGGAAACTTGGGTCTGTTTGGTGGCTTTTCCTTGCTGTAAGTATGGTCTCTCTGCTTCAGCAAAATATCAGCTATCACAGCCTCCTTGCCTTCTCCTCCTTACTTTTCTTTTCCTCCATTCTTGCACATGAAGAATGAATTGCCTCCTCTGTCTTTTCCTCCTTTTTAGTGTCACTAGGGGTGAGAAGCCATGCCCCTAGCATCGGCTGAGATTAGATTTTAGCGCTCATTGATCAATGGTGGAGATTTTGTGAAAATTTCATTTCTATTGCAACAACTGGAAATTATTCTCCTAATTGTAAATTAAATTATGCAGTTTATTTGCTACAACAAACAATGAATAAAATCACAATTGCAATTTTCACCATAAAAATACCGTGGAAAAATAAAATACTGGAGACTAAGAAATTCTTGCAGACACATAAGAATCTTGACACAATTATTTTTGGAGAGTTGTCCCCAAAAAAACTCAATGTGGGAAAACCGGTGCAACAAGAGGGTTTTATTATTATTTTTCAGCAACAATTATGTGTACAATACTTTAGATGCTCTAATGGCAATCTAATATGAGGAAAATACTGGCAAAATTTTTTGTGAGAATTTTCTCTTACCCCACAGCTAATTTCTGCCACCGAAATTGCCTCCCTAGCCACACGCTGAGCCTTCTGTATCACCCTTTGTGCAGTGCTTGCGCAAAATCTTTTGGGATTTCAGCCTTCCTCTCACTGCCTCTTTCCGGAACTAGAATATTTCCTCTTGAAATGTTGCTAACCTCCTCTACCACCTGCTACTCACCCTCTGACTCTATCTTTTCTGCTAAATCTCTGCCATTGAAAAAATCAAATTGCTTGGGCAACTGAGTATTTGCATTGGTGTTTTCTCCATCACCACATCGATCCCTTCTTAGATCTTCCTGTTGGGACTCCAACGACCAAGATTAAATCTTAATCGATGGCTCAAATCATTTCTGGATCAATCTGTGTGAGTTTCTAGATGATTCTCACCTTAATTCAATTAGTGCTGATTAATTAACCATGTTCGCCAAGATTAGACTTAAGAAATATTTAAAAAACGGCTAATTATCTAAGTGAGACACTTCTAAGTGGAATTTCTAGAAACAATTTTTGGGTTTTGGAGATCTCATGTATTCTAGCCTCTCCATCAAATTTCATGGCTAAAACACATCCGATGCTACAAAACTAACACTCCCCCTTAGCGAGTAATGTGTTCTAGTGTTGCACACCTTGTCACAACATTCTGTTTCTGTATCATCCCCTGTCACAGTACTGATGTCTGGTTGCTACTGCCCACCAACTACTGCGCAACTCTGATGCTGAATCTATGCTGCGGCTGACACTGCCATACTGCTTCCAACACTATATCTGCATTGCAACTCCCTTCTCCTCTGTTGATGTTGCAACTACAACATTTGCAATTGAAAATCTGTTCTTGCTATTGGAACGAGTTCTCCACCATGCCCATATGTTCTTTGAAATAGACAAACTTAGCTCTCCCTAGAGCTTTTGTGAGTATCTCCACAACCTGCTCTTTTTGGGAACATGCATCCTTGTCATTTAATGCATCTATCTTCTTCGAGTTGGTGATCATTGGCGTAGACATGGGTCTATAATCCTCCATTTTGAACCTCTTCGGAATGTTCGTAACATATCTTCCTTGCCCAAGGAAGATCTCCCCATTTTTCTGCCACACTTCGAATCCTAGGAAATAGTCCATCAACCCCAAGTCCTACATATCAAACTCTGCTGCCAGGTTCCTCTTGCAGTCCTTTATGAGCCTTTGCAACCCCAACTATGGTTCTCTTTTTTTTGCTCCATTTGTCCATTCTCTTTTGATGCCTTCCTTCGCACAAAAATATGTGAAGTCCTTATCAATATATTCTCCACCATTATTTGAGAGAAGCACCTTGATCTTTTTCCCTGTCACATTCTCCATGAGAGCCTTAAACTCTTTAAAACGATCAAAGACCTCATCTTTGGTCTTCAAGAAGTAGACCCAGGTTTTCCTGGAATGGTCATCGATAAAGGTGACAAAGTATTTGGCACCACTGAATATACAAGTCCTAACATGCCATCTGCTCTGCTGTCACTTCTTGGGAATATTGCCTTAGCATACTTCCCAAGTATGCATCCTCTGCACACATTATCGTGTTCTGTGCCACGTTTTGGAACCCCTATCACTGTTTCCTTCAGCATCTTGAGTGCTCCATGGTGTAGATGTCCCATTCTCCTATGCCATAACTCATTTAGATCCTTCCCACCGCTATCGTCACTGCCTATCAGTGCCATTGGAGAGTCGAGCTGCAACCTGTACAATGTGTTGCTTCGGATTCCAATCTGTCTTACCTTCTTCCAGTTTGAGTGTTTAATAAACACTCTCTTCCCTACGAAGTGGATATCATATTCCTTATCCTGTAACTGGGATACTGAAATCAGGTTCATACCCAATCCTGGCACATGCAGTTGATTTTAGCATTGGTGGTTGTTCCCGACTCTCTTTGAAAATCGATGGTATCTCTCCCTACTGGAGTACACTTAGTTCTGTTTCCCATCGTAATTTGGAAGTCCATCTTCTCCCCCTTGTAGCTAGAGAAATATTCTCTAATCCTTGTCATATGAGCTGAAGCTCCACTGTTTATATACCAGACACCCTGTGAAGTTGAGCTTGATAAGCAAGCAAATTCATCCTCCAATCTGGAAAACAACTCTGAAGCTCCCTGAATATCAAATCGATCCATGGACATATTATGTGCTATTCCTCTTCTCCTCCCGACGTTGATTCTACTTTTACTTGTAGCAAAACCCTCTGTGTCCAACCAGGAATTTGCTCAACAAAAATATGAGCTGCAGCTGCCCCCTCTACTTGCTAGAATCACTAATCTGGGAAATTCGAACTTTTTCTGACTCCTGCACTGAAAAATCGAACTTCCCCAAGCAACTTGGCCTGCCTGGCAATGAACTGCATTGCCTCAAGAATTTCAGCCTGCTGCTCCTCCTGAGCAGTGAAATTCTTTTCTTTCGCTTTTGAGCTTCCGTCTGATCACTTACTCTCTAATACCATGTGAAAATTTCATCTATTGCAGGAACTGGAAATTATTTTCCTAACTGTAAATTAAATTATGCAGTTTATTTGCTATGGCAAACAATGAATAAAATCACAACTGCAATTTTCACCATAAAAACACAGCGGAAAAATAAAATACTGGAGACCGAGAAATTCTAGCGCACACAGGAATTTTGACACAGTTATTTTTGGATAGTTGTCCCCGGAAAAACCCAATGTGGGAAAACCGATGCAACATATGAGGGTTTTGTTATTATTCTTCAACAACAATTCTGAGTACAACAATTTAGATGCTCTACTGACAATCTAATCTGAGGAAAATTCTGGCAAAATTATTGTGAGAATTTTCTTTCACCCCACAACTAATTTTTGCCACCAAAATTGCCTCCCTAGCCACATGCTGAGCCTTCTGCGTCACCCTCTATGCAGTGCTTGCGTAGAATCTCTAGGGATTTCGGCTTTCCTCTTACTGCCTCTTCCTAGAACTAGAATATTTCCTCATGGAATGCTGCTAACCCTCCTTTACC
The DNA here is from genome assembly GCA_000404065.3 of Pinus taeda. NCBI lineage: Eukaryota > Viridiplantae > Streptophyta > Pinopsida > Pinales > Pinaceae > Pinus > Pinus taeda. Next base: position 27,098 of record APFE030154131.1, on the reverse strand, counting down.
ACTTGCTACTCACCCTTTGGCTCTATCTTTTTTGCTGAATCTCTGCCATTGAGAAAATCGAACTGCTTGGGCAACTGAGTATTTGCACTGGTGTTTTCTCCATCACCACATCAATCGCTTCTTATATCTTCCTGTTGGGACTCCAACAACCAAGATTAAATCTTAATCGATGGCTCAAATCATTTCTGGATTGATCCGTGTGAGTTTCTAGATGATTCTCACTTTATCTTAATTAGTACTGATTAATTAACCATATTTGCTAAGTTTAGACTTAAGAAATATTTTAAAAATGGCTAATAATCTAATTGAGACACTTTTAATTGGAATTTCTAGAAACATTTTCTGGGTTTTGGGGATCTCATGCATTTTAGCCTTTCCACCAAATTTCATGTCTAGAACACATCTGATGCTACAAAAACTAACATATCTAATCTCCCATTGAACCTTCTTGTTTCTCCCCCTTCATTAATGAGTCTCCCTAGTCATTTTATAACTTGTTTTTGTACATTGTACCTTTTTTAAGTAAAGAAAGTTTAATTAACTTAATATATTAAAGTACCATGTAATTTTTGTACCTCATAAGATGACTAAAAAGTCACATGACTTTAATAACTCATAAAGTCACACTAAAAAGTGGGTCTTGTGTTTTCCTAGGCCAAAGGCAAAAAGCACTAGGAAACACCTCCTTGGTATATTTTTCTCAACATAAAGCATGCAAACTAAATCATCTCTCTTTCTCACAATTGTTATGCATGTGGTATTATTCACACACACCCATCACACACAATTATAAGGCAAGTATTAATGTGGAATGAATTCCCAGCAAAGGGGTATGCCATTGTTGTCATATAGCTTGTGTCATTAGTGATCACATGGATAACAACAACAAACCTAGGTACTTGCATCCCAAAACCAACTTTTGGATTGGCAAAGCTTTGTGGTGTAGGTAATGCTTTATAAATTGTTATGATATAACTGCATGACTTAGTTGGCATGCTTTAGTGCAAACAAGGGTCATTTTTGCTACCTTACAAGGGATCTTAGGTTCAAAACTCAGTATAGGGATGTATTAATCATTGTAAGAAGTTGAGGATTAATTGCAATTACATGTTATGAACAAAGACTTGGAGGGCACTTTTCTAGTTTGTTTTTAGCTTAGACATGCTTGTAGTTATCACTCATAATTTGATCTGGATATGGAGAGAGGAGCTTTTGGATAAAGAAGACTTCCTATGACAATTTTTGAGGGAGATAAGATAATTATATTAATGTCCAAGAAATGACCACAAAAGTTGGTCAATGGGACTATTGAGTACAATGATGTTGGTACAAAGTAGGAGAGCCAAAATGTCTCCTACATAAATAACAAGAAGTAAAGCATGGTGTCTAGATTAGTGTTGTAAGCATCCTGATTTTATTAGGAAAAAATTGCGATTTTTTGGCCTAGTCGATGTTTGCCGATTTTTATTCATATTTTGGTGCTATCTTAATTTTGTCGATGTTGATTTTTATGGTTTTTTGGTTTTCCAGACCCTCGCCAATTTTTTCCCTTAGCTAGTGTTTGCAACATTTGTCTATATGCTAGAACATGGAAAACCCTTAAGTCAAGTGCAGACAACCACAATGGGAGGGAGATGTATAGAGGGAAAGATCCAACCACTGGGTCATCATCCACATGAGGAGCTCTTGTGATTATTTTCAAAGACAAAAGTGAAGTTATGAAATTTGGTGCCTTTATAGGCCTTGTGTATGCTTGAAATGATCAAAGGTAATCTTGCATTGTGCACGCACCCTAGGATGAGGACTAAATATTCACTATTGGACAATGTTTTTAAAACCGGAATGGGTGACTGGACTGGTCCACCTAATGAACCGGTTTACCGACCGGAATCGGTCTAACCGGGATTGGTTTGGTCTAAACGAACCGGTTTTAGAAAAATACATTAAATAATTAATTTTTAATGGGAAAAAACTATTTTTAAGATTTAAAACCATGATTCCAAGCCAATAGAGACAAAATATGCAAATATTGCTAATTTATATACCATGTAAAGGTGAATATATCAAAATGGCATTGAGTGCAATACATATCATCGGCAAAATACATAAGCAATGAGGCTCTAATTGGCCTCTAGAGTGCAAAAACAAAGCCTACAAACTATGGGGCTAGTGGCCTACTACAAGGCTCAAGTCTACATATATGATAATATTGATCAACATTATCACTTGAAACTTCTCATGAGTCATCATGATCAAACTCAGTTGGTTGAGTCTCGACTCCCAAACTTTGTAGTCACAAACTTCTCTATTGGTTCAGTGACTTGAGTCTCAAACTTTTGAAGGTATTTTGCCCTAATATGCCCTATTATTTCATTTGGTGCTCTACATGGCTTTACATGGCCTCCTATCCCAGCCAAGTGTTGCTTGAACCTGTTAATACCTCCTCCTTCAATGGATTTTTGGCAATATTTGCAGATCATTTTACCATCAATCATATCACAATGAGCCCATGCAGTATCACTCGCTTTTGGAGGCATGATGACTACTACTTAGCTTAAACTCGCTGTTCCACTACTTTAGCAACAACTCAACACTCTCCAAGCTCCCACGCAAACTCACAAACACTCCAAATGAGATGTGTGAGACAAATGAGAGGGAGAAGGGCCTCTTAAAGGCTTGGAGAGGGTGTTTTTGGAGGGAAAGGACCCTTACCTTCCCTCCAAAAACCCTAAACCACCTTGGACAAGCTGTTGTGTGGGTCCTCTGCGAGCATGGCGGGTAATCGATCGGTTTGACCACAAACTGGCCAGTTCCTTCCTAAACCAAACGGTTAGGACCGGTTAGGGCCCGTTTTTTGCCATCCAGCCTCTTAAACTAGGTTTTTGCTCCGGTTCCAACCGATGGGCCTGCTAACTGGCCAGTTAGACCGGTAACTAGTTAGCTAGGCCGGTTTTTAAAACCATGCTATTGGATGAACACATTGCTTGCAAAGGATTGAAGTGAACCTAAACCTTCCTCTACAATGCAAGCAAACACATTGAAATAGGAGCTCTAGCACAAAAAAGGGATAAATGTACCTAAATTAGGGAGACCAAAGGAAGAATTTACCCCCAAAACAGTAAAAGCTTTGGCTCAGTGAAACAAAGAAGGAGAAAGGAACAATACTTTCACTGGGAATACTATTGGCAAGGAGGATGAGGATGTCTTTGATGATGACAAAACTGGCAATGGTTTGCTATTTCAAGTAACTGTGTCTACTTTGTTGGGTGTCCAGACAGGGGTATAAATAGTTTTATTGCTTGTTTTGGATGGTTGCTTCAGGGCTAAGTTGCACGAAACACCGAAACGTTTCAGAGTTTTCGAAACGGGTACGTTTATAAACGTCACCTCCCAAAAATGGAAACATCTGCTGAAACGCCGACTAAAATGTCATATATGTATATATATATAAAGTTATAAATAAGTGAATAACACATTATCTTGCAAGTAAAATTGGAATAAGATCCATAGATGACAATTTAGAAGGAAAACCAAGTCTATAGTAACTTCCGTAGATGATTACATGATGGTCGAATCGAGTTTTGAATGAGTTTCGAAGTTTCGGGTACGGGTACGCCCTGAAGGTTCCTAGAAGTTTCGTGCAACATAGCTTCAGAGAATTTGATGGCACAGGCAGAATGCTACCTTAACAAGGGTGATGACAACCTTACAAAGCATTTATGGGAGTTCCAAATTTGCTGGAGGAAAAGACAACTAGCCATCAAGTTTTGTAGATATATTTTTTAAAATCATCTTGTCAGTGAAAATCATTTATGAAACATTATTCTCATGTTAAGGGGGGGACATGAGTGTGAACACTCCAATAATATTTGGTAGTAGTGAATGTTTGTATAATGTCCTCTTTATATTAATGGCATGTGACCAATGGAACATTCAGATTATATTCTATCTAATGAATTAAATAGAATCTGTTTTATTCTATAGTTTTCTTCTAAGAAAAGTTCTAGGCATCATTGTTTATAGTTCCAGATGTTATTTTTTGTATGACCAAAGGTGTTCTAGTCTCGAGACTTTGTGTAGAGGCTAAAGCATAGGACTTCTCCATAACCCATAAATGGTTTATAGAAATTCCACCTAAAAGTGTCTCAATTAGGTTATTAATCAAATTTTTAATATTTCCTAAGTCTAAACATAGGAAATTTGGTTAATTAATCAATATTAACCGAGAAATGTGAGAATTATCTAGAAACTCATACGAATTGACTAGGAAATAATCTTAGCCATTGATTAAAATTTAATCTTGGCCGTTGGAGTCCCACAGTGAGATTATAAGAATAAGTCGATGGGTAGATGGAGGAACACACTTGTGACACTTGAGATAGATTTTTCTTGGGCAGTTTGATTTTCTAGAGAGCAACAACAATTGGGGGAATAGTTCGAGCCAGAGAGGGGAAGCAAAGACAGAGAGGGGAAGGGTAATTTAGTTACAGTTGGTCCAGAAATTCTCCAAGAGGCCATGTGAATTCCTTCTAGAGGCAAAATTAGCCAGGATGTCATTTTTTTAGTAGTTCTGGCGCTCATCGAGTTGGGTTTGTGCAAACACTGCGCAGAGGCTCATGCAGAGGTTTTACGACTAGCTAGTTTTTCTAGTTGTCAGAGCAACAAGATGAATTTCTGGGGGTTACGCAGAAGCAAGGCAGTGCGAATTGCTTGAGTAGTTCGATATTTTTAGTGCAGGGTTGCAGAAAAATTTGGCTTTCCAGATTGAGTGATTCCAATAGGTAGAGGGAGCAACAACTCTGTAGTTTTGTTGAGCAGATTCCTTGTTTGGGCGCAGGAGGGTTTTGCAGCAATTTGCAGTGGTAGAATTAGCGTTGGGTGGAAGAGAAAGTGCACACACAAAGGGAAATTTCTCTCAGAAGGTTTCTAGCCTAGAAATCCATATTTCCAATTGCAGTGGACAGTTGCTACAAGCAAATTTTCTCACTCCAGAAAGGAGTGCGAATAGTAGGTTTAACAGCCGAGCAGGTGAAAGCGGGAGATTTTTGGTCCAATTTTAGACTCTAGAGGCCATTCAAAGATAGGGTGTTGGAGCAGTTCAACACTAGAACACCTTCCTCGCTAAGAGGGAGTGTTAGTTTTTTGTAGCATCAAAGGTGTTCTAGTCTCGCGACTTTGTGGAGAGGCTAAAGCATAGGATTTCTCCATAACCCAAAAGTCGTTTATGGAAATTCCACCTAGAAGTGTCTCAATTAGATATTAACCAATTTTTTAATATTTCCATAGTCTAAACTTAGGAAATTTGGTTCATTAATTAGTATTAATTGAGAAATGTGAGAATTATCTAGAAACTCACACGGATCGACTAGGAAATAATCTCAGCCATTGATTAAGATTTAAATTTTAATCTTGGCCATTGGAGTCCCACAGTGAGATTATAAGAAGAAGTTGATGGGTAGATGGAGGAACGCACTTGTGACACTTGAGATCAATTTTCCTTGGGCAGTTTGATTTTCTAGGGAGTAGAATCAGTTGCCGGAAGAGTAAGAGCCAAAGAGGGGAAGCAGAGATAGAGAGGGGCAAAGACAATGATTCTGGAGGAAGTCTTCCAGTTTTGGAGAGTCAACAACAGGAGGGCTGTGTTTCCTAGAGAAGCTGTGCAAAGCCAACACAGAAAGCTTTAGAGGGAGATCGATTTTGCTGAAGGGAAGGGTAATTTAGTTGCAGTTGGTCCGGAAATTCTCTAGGAGGCCAAGTGAATTCCTTCCAGAGGTAGAGTCAGCCAGTACATCATTTTTTCCAGCAATTCCGTGGTTCACCGAGTTGGGGTCTGTGCAAGCACTGCACAGAGGCTGTACGACTAGCTAGTTTTGCCAGTTGTTGAAGCTGGATCAGATGTGGTGTTGAGGTATTTGTCTCACAGATATTTTGGCTAGATTATATTGCTGATTGGATTCCCAGTTGGGCATCCATAGATTGTACTCAAAATTTCTCACTGCTGCTTAATAATAAAAATCCTCAGCTGCCGCATCGATTTTCCCAAGTTGGGTTTTTCCGGGGACTTTTGTCCAAAAGTAATGGTGTCATAATTGTGTGTGTGTGTACTAGTAGCCTAGTACTTCTCAGTTTCCAGTTTAGCTTCCGCAGTATTTTTTTTTTGTGAAGATTGCAGTGTGATTAATTCGTTGCTGCCATAGCAATAAACTGCTAAATTAATTAATAGTTAGAAAAATTAATTCCAGTTGCTGCAATAGAATTTCCGGTCGTGAAACTTTCACACCAGGTACACATTTGGATTGACATTTTTGTATATTGTAATTTAAAAGGTTCCTTTTCATCACTTTGTGTGTTGTTTAAATTCATTATGCTATTTACAAATATACATTGGCTTACTAATTCATGTTTTGCTCATCTTAATCTAGATTCCTCCACATTGCTTCAATTTCTGTTTGCAACTTTTGGCAGCCATTGTATAGCTTTGATTTGCATTGTTGTTATTCTGAATATCTATGTCACAAATCATTAGCTGTTAAATCAGAATGTCAAAATCCTTTGATGGTAGTTCTATTTTGTTCATATCCTGCGTGTCAGACATGTGACATGCTAGGATACCTATCCAACATGTTTGGTACATGTCCTAAAATAGGACACATGCTAAACATCTGCCAGACGTGCCCTAGGTGTGCCTTAACTGTTTGACTCTGATTTTTTTTCATTGATATTTTCGCACTTTCAGAGGTATGGAAATAGCTCTTATGGTTTTTCATTGTGCAGGTGAAGGGTAAAATTGAGATTTGAAAGGATTCCAAGTGTTTTTGTAAATGTTTTGTTTTCTTTAAAATTGGATCTGTCTATATATATATCCTGTGTCCTGTTTCTGGGGTTGAGTGTCCCATGTCAGATACTTGTATTTCTGTGTCCTGTGTCCTCATGTCATGTGACTAAATTTGTTATATATCTTTCTTCTTTGCAGGCACTGGCACCTTCTCAAATTAAGTTTGTTCCATTGAAACAGGTTATCTTCTCTCTTTCCTTTCATTGATCTGATAATTTTGTTAACGTGATATTAGCATCCAAAATAGAATGATAAGTGTAAAGAACAAGTACAAGATCTTAGAGTTTTCACTTTCAAGTAACTATTGTCTCAAATGATTGCCTCTTCACATTGCTAAGTTTCTGTGTCTACCGCTATTCTGCAGGAGAAGGAGTTCAGAGCTGACGAGCTTATGGAATACTACAAGGTAGACATGGTTAATAGTATTTGACAATACAAGTGATAGACTGGTTATATTTATTTTATATAAACCTTCTTTCCAATCTATCTTGTTATGTCTGGGTGAGCTTAGTATTTGAAAATAGTAATATCAGATGGCCAAAACTATTTTATAGCACAGCACAGATGATAACAGGGTACAGACTGTAACAGGGCAAAGTGATACAAAGATAAGTTTACTACTCTAGTTAGTAAATGGAGGGAATATTTCAGTAAATATTGGCTATCGTATGGTGTGTTGCTTTCCATTTTTGTGTTAACTTATAATCGTGTATTTTTTTTTACAGTCAGATATGAAATTAAAGAAGTTCCTACACATTATTGAGAACTCGTCAGTATTTCCAGTGATTTATGATAGCAAAAGGTATATTTTCGGTTTATAATAGAAGCATTTTAAGGTAGTGTGATGGATTTGATTGTAAGAAACTATTTGGTTGTTGAAGAATCACTATGTGTGGCTCTAAGACTAATGCAGCTATTGTGAGTCAATAAATGTTAGTCTTGGCATTATCTGAGCTTATAAATATGTTGTCCGCAGGCTTCTCTACTGCATAATTTCTGAATCAATTTCACTCCTTTTGCTGTGCTGACATTTCCCTTTTGTAAATGTGGTTATATGCTGCAGAACAGTATTATCTTTGCCTCCCATTATCAATGGTGCACATTCTGCAATCACTTTGAAAACAAAGAATGTCTTCATTGAATGCACAGGAACTGACCTGACTAAAGCAAAAATTGTACTGAACACAATGGTGAGAATTTGCCATGTTATTATTTATTGTGTTCCCACTTCTGTATACAATGTACATTTCTCTGAATCTGATTATTGTTAAGAATATCCGCTATTGGTGTATTATATATGGCATATGTCAGTGGTCTAGTATGCCATACAGCCTGTGTAGTGGTTGGAAAGTAAATTATGTTCTTGAGAAAAGGAAAAACCTTAAAGATAAATTAGGTAATAGCCTTGCTTAGAATGTCACAGACATGTTTGCAGATTGGGTTTGTAACAAAATTTTGGTTTCTATTTATATCTGTGCAGGTGACAATGTTTTCTATGTACTGTGAAACGAAGTTTGAGGTTGAGCCAGTTGAAGTCATAAGCCCAGATGAAAAATCAGTCATATATCCAGATCTCTCCATTTGGAATTTGGAGATGGATTTATCTTACATTTCTAGATCGATTGGTGTTCCTCTCAAAGAAACTGAGGTGAGGATGATTTTAATTATGATTTCCGATCTCGTCTTTTCAATTCAACACTTCTGTAGTTAAATATACCCAAGTATTATAGACTAGTCGAATAATATTTGAGATAGAAATTTAGATTTAGGGGCAAGATTCAATTGCAACACTTCCAGAAATCTGTGTCATGGTTCTTAGTTCACCATAAGACTACCTGCACCCTGACTTACATGGGCGGGCTTAAAAGTTCAGAGTGATCCTGGCAACAGTAGCTCATTTGTGAAGGGGCTTAGAATTTAGACTACAGTTGTTATAAGCCACAGGAAGCTTTTTAAAAAGCAATTCTGTCACCTCTTATTGAAAATAGGATTAAATAAATGTCTTTGATTGGTTCAAACCAATGTTTTAAAACTTGGTCTCACAACCAGCTGACAGTCTGCTCAGACTCAGATTGTAATTGGACTGGTTTATGATTTTGTTTACTAAAAACACGTAATAAATCAAAATTGTTGGATCAATATCATCCAACACAATGGGATCTGTATCAGGCATCTTTTGAGTAACTGGATGAGTGATCTTTGTATTCTGGAACTCCTATTTTTTAGGAGTTGGAACTGTTATTTTTGGCGTGTCTATTGTTACAGGTAGCATATGGTAGAAGAGCAGGGAGACATTTGGTGCCTTTTGATGATTTAGTGCACTTGTTTTTGGTTTGGTGCAATTCAGTGTTTGGAATTCTGAATTTTGGATGGAATGTGAGATTCTATTTTCATCATCTGAGGTCTAATGAGATTGGAACCCCTCTCAAACATTCTGAGACAATTAATGATAATATAAAATGTTCATGTAAAATGGTAAAAGGGAATATAATGAAAATGGAAAGTAGTAAGGGAAATATAAAGAAATTGGAAAACAGTAAGGGAAATATAAAGAAAATGGAAGATTTTTGTTTTTCAGGGTATCAGGTAACTTATTTTTTTTCATTTTGCCATTTTGGAGTATGTTCTTATTACTGTGTATTATAAATTTTGATACTGTCCGAATCTGAAGTTAAAGTTGGTCATTTTATGGATAGATGAATGCTTTATCTTACACATGGAATCATTAATTTTGCAGATGATTATGCTTAATACGAGTATTTCATACATTGTGTTGTTTTAGGCTTTTGCATATCTAATTCACATAAATTTACACCTATCAATATTGTCTCAGTGCAACCCATTATCTATTCTCTGGAGATTTCTCCACTTCCACCATCTTAGCTCTTCTTGATGCCCCTTGTTACTACACCAATCGGCATCTTAGCTCAAAGGCCCAAAGATGGTTGCCAGCTTTATGGAACATGAAAGGTTGGTTTCTGCCACCTCACCAACTTTCCCCCTCACTTTAGACTAAGGAAATGTTTTCTAGTCAAGGGCATTTTCATGGGCCTTTATTCTCTCACTACACAACAAGGATCCTTGGATTCTAGCATTAGTTTGATGGAGAGCCTTGTTCCTAAGCCAACCTTGCTACACTTGGGACTGTGGAGGAAGGAAGCACCAGAGCATGAATACCCTACTTTAGGAGAGGTCTAAAACATACTGAATATAAGAGGAAACCCTAACGAACAAGTTTACACACATTTGGAAGCATATTTCACCTTTTTAAGGTAAGGGCAGATTGTTTGAGGCAAACCCTCCACATGATGAGGTGTTGTGTTGCATTGTTGGACCACTGAAAGGATAGCCATTGCTTATGAATATGACAAATGGCATTGTTGATCCTTTGCATTCATTCTAAAGCTAAAGGAGTAAAACATCCCACAAGTACATGACATGGCAAAAGAAGCGCACAAAGGCTGAATGCCCTTTAGATAAGATAAGATAAATGTATTAATGTACAACAAGTGACCACCGGAGTAGGTCGATGGGAATGTTTTAGGCACAATGATGTTAGCATAGAGCAAGAGTGCTAAAGCAACTCCTATATAAAAGCAAGAAATATGAAGTAATAGACTAATCTAAAATTCTACTTGGTCAACTTCAAAGAATGAAGAGGCGATCTAGGAGACAAAGGTACAAGATGAGTGGCTCTTAGCCTATGGCACCAATGGTAGATTTTTTGATTTATTGGAGCCATCTCTCCTGGCATCCAAGGGTGAATGGAGAAAACTCAAAAATAGATGTCTATTTGGAGGAAGAATTGGATGAGGATTTGGGATGAGTGTTGTGCAATTGCTTGGGAAGAAGGATCCATTGTTGTGGTTTAGAAGATGTCATCTATTGCTTGGTGCCCCTACTTGGAAGCACGATATAAAGGAAGTAATCCGTTGAGTGGAAGTTGGTTCAGGGAGTGGATGAGGTTAGGGTACCTAAAGAAACTTCCATGTGTCGATAACTCATGAAAAAGACAATGAAATTGTCCTTAGATTTTGTAGCGAACTGGGCAATGGAAGATTATGTGCTCCTTATTCTCCACCTCATAGAGATGGTATAGTTCGTAGATCTTAGCTGATTGGTTAATTTTGGTCATCAGTCTCAATCCATAGGCTATGGGAGCCAACTCTAAATTGGCCTTGGGGGATAGTGAAGTGTGTAAGGGCGTCAAATAATGAGTCCATTCCTCATAACCATGAAGTGCTTAGCAAAGAAGGCCATCTTTGGATGCGACCAACCTCGGAGGTTTATCTAAGTGACTTGCACAAATTGCTGAGATATGTCCACTTTGATGATTGTGTTCATCACCTATTGTGTAGGTAAGAGGTGGTTTGGTGCATCAAGTGAATATGTGAATGGAGGGAGTTGATCCTTTGTTATTCCAATAAATGCTAGGAGGTCTGAGACCTTGGCATACTTGCCGTAAGAAGGAACTAGAGAACTAATGGTGTTATGGACTTCAGCGAGTTGTAGACTAAGTGGGGATATCAGTACCACCCCTATGTTGTATCAACAAAACTTCGAATGCCATTGAGAAGTGAGATGAGACCAAACAATGTTTTAAGTCGAAAGGGACAAGCACCCAACTCTGTAGGGATGATGGCCAGGAGACTATTTGCTTGCATTTGATGATGTGGTGCGTGAGGCCGATTTGTACTCTCTTAGTTGAAGATCGATCAAACTCTAGTAGATGAGGTCTCCACACCTTGGTACCATATAAAAATGTGGGTCGAACAAGAGTATTCATGAGCAACATCTTGGATGATATGTCTTGAAAATGGTTCTAGAAACATTGCCTCTCTAAGAGGGCCAGGGAACCATAGCCCTTGTTGACTTGAGGTTGAAGTGCATGGTGCACACTGAACTTTGAGGTGAGGTCCTATGAATAATAGTCCCAATTAAGTATATGTGCAAGTGATCTCAACCTCCTCTTCTCTGAAAAAGAATTGGTGATCAAAGACGGTCTTCTTGAGCCCATTGAAGATCATGACCTTGGTTTTACTTAGTTTGATCGTCAGCGATTGAAGGTCACAAAAGAGCTAGGGCATCCAATTGTCTTTGCAACCTTTTGAGGGATGAGATTTTCAAAAATCCACGAAGTAGTAGAGTTTCAAAGAGCAATGTTGGACCTCCTTAATAATGGTCTGGAGTGTAAGGATTGTTGGAGAATGTAACTAGTTTTGGTCTTCATAATTACCTTTGTACTAATGACATCATATATTTTTGTAAAAATAAGAAAACAAATTATTATCTTAAGCATGGGTTTCATGTTCAAATTGATTTGTCTTTTAGGTCGAGCATGTTCTTCATGCTTCTAGGTTTTTTCAAGTCAAAAGAATATTTGTCACAAGTCTAGAAGTTAAGTCCCATTTGGACTTTGATAAGAAAGTGCAAAAAGAATTTTGTTTTAAGTCAAAATATCAATTTTTGTGACTACAAGACCATGTTGGCCCTACCTCATCAATTCAACCTTGTTTGGGGCAATTCGACCTCCTAAGATGTGTATGTATAAGAGTAGCTCGATCTCATTTGAAAGAACACATCAAGTAAGTTTGATCTCTTGAAAATGGAGGAAAGTCAACGAAAAACACAAGGAAAGAAGTGAAAGTCAAGGAGAGAGAAAGCAAGATCAAAAGAGAAGGAAATCTGCTCTAAAAACTCCCACACCTGCAAAATTTCAAAGTTGCAGGAAGGCCGAAAATTGCAGGAGGCCAAAATTATATTGTAAGGGTCGGAATCTAAAGTTTAACTAATTTTGGAAGGGTTTGACCATCATTGACTTGGGGCTTGTGAGTGGACTTGGTCTTGGTGTTTGGGTCTTGGATTTCTCATTTGATTTGATTCTATAAGAGAAGGAATTCTTTTTGGGTTTTCCCCTTAGAGGGGTTTTGCCCTGGTTGGGAGCCTACATATTGTTTCCATTGTCTTTTATGATCTTCATGTTTTATGGTTTTGATAATTGTTTGATGAAAATAATCTAGCAAAGAAATATAAGAAGCTATCATAAGTTCAGAAGCAGTTATCAAGGATAAGGAGAATTGTTTAAATTCTTTCCGGTTTTTCCCCTTGGAGGGGTTTTTCACTAGTTTGGAGCCTTTGCCTTGGCTTAGAGTCTACAACTTGTCTTTATTGTCTTTTATGATCTTCATGTTTTTTGGTCTTGATAATTGTTTGATAACAAGAATCTAACAAAGAATAATAAGAAGCTAACATAAGTTCACAAGCAGTTATCAAGGATAATGCAAATTGTTTCAATAACTGCCATACTAGATTTTCCAACATGGTATCAGAGCTAAGCTGAAGAGAAGGCAGCTTGAAGATCATTCTTGTTGGCATAAGAGGAGATTGCTTATTAAAGGAAATCACTTGCTAAGGACACAAGAAAGGGCATAAGGAAGAAGACTATAAGCTCTCATTGAAGGCTCTCTAATGCTCCTTGAAGATGAACATCTATCTTTTTCTCTCTTGAAAGCTCTTTGTTTTTGAAGAACATCTTTAAAGTCTCTTGAAGGTTCTTGAAAACTTCAAAAAAGTTGAAGGCATCATCTAGAAGGACAATCATTTGACAAATAAGTACCATATTATCTTACATGTCTCAATCTACAAATCAAATGACTTCATTTTGCAAGGAAAGTAATAAGCTCAGTGGATCAACAAACTTTCTAGCATTGAAGAAAATGATTGATTTGGTGCTCATAGAAAATGAAGTCATGGACTATGTTGTTGGCAAAATTACTGGACCATAAAAAAGAGAAGACTCAAGAATTAGCAAAATACAAGAAGGGAGAAGTGAGGGCACAAAGGATTCTTATTGAATCTATAAAGGATCATCTCATTCCCTTTGTTGCTGATCTGAGTACATCTAAAGCAATTTATGTTAAGTTGGTGAAATTTTACTCTATAAGTACCTCAGGTCAGAAAATATCCTTGAGGAATCAACTATATAAAACAAGGATGTCAAAGAATGAAGATATGGCCACATATCTTATGAAGATCTCACAATTGAGTGATCAAATGCAAGGGCTTGGGGAAGTCATCTTCGATTTTGAGATGACTACTTGTGTACTAAATGCTTTGCCACCTGAATGGAGCAGTTTTGTGACGAGTGTCTACTCAAGAAAAGATACTACTCCCTTTGATGAACTATGGGCTCAATGCATCTTGGAAGAAACAAGATTGAAGGCAAAAGATGACATCGAATTAAAAGAAAAATCTCAAGCCTTTGTTGTAAAATCCAAGAAGAAGAATGGGAAGTTTGGAAAGTCTAAAGGAAAACAAGGTATGTCCAAAATACAATGCTATGGGTGCAATGAACATGGACATTTTAAGAGGGATTGTCCAAACAATCCACAAAACAAGAAAAACAACAAAAGGAAGGAAACGAGTGGAGCTCACATAATTGAAGAAAAAGAACCTAAAAGGTGAAGATTCCAAGGATCTAAACTATAGGAGTTCCACCTCTATCAGGTTTATTTGTAGTTTGTCTTTCTTTTATTTAGAAAGTAGCAGTTAGAGTAGCATGCACTCAAGAAAAGATACTACTTCCTTTGATGAACTATGGGCTCAATGCATCTTGGAAGAAACAAGATTGAAGGCAAAAGATGACATCGAACTAAATGAAAAGTCTTGAGCCTTTGATGTAAAATCCAAGAAGAAGAATGGGAAGTTTGGAAACTCCAAAGGAAAACAAGATATGTCCAAAATACAATGCTGTGGGTGCAATGAATATGGACATTTTAAGAGGGATTGTCCAAACAATCCACAAAACAAGAAAAACAACAAAAGGGAGGAAAGGAGTGGAGCTCACAAAGTTGAAGAAAAAGACTTTGAAAAGGAGCCGAAAGGTGAAGGTCCCAAGGATCTATACTGTTGAAGGGGCTCCACCTCTATTAGGCTTATTTTCACTTTGTTTTTCTTTTATTAGAAAGTAGCAGTTAGAGTAGTATGCACCATTGCATTCTATAGAAGAGTCTTGGTTTTTGTGAAGCATGGCATCATAGAAGGAACTTGGAAGCATATGACAGTAGAAGATTTAGTATCTACATGATCAAATTGCTTTGGAAAAATTCATCTAGCTAACAAGAATGAGAAGATTTGGACCATCTTGCACATCCCATTTCAGCCAAGTATTTTTTAACATAATTTTAGAGGTAGTCATATTGCAGAAAGGATCACTAGAATCCTCCAATAAGAACCATCATTTAGGGGAGTTTCTTTAATATTTGGAAGAAGCATTATAAGTTGGATGATATATATTCCCTTTAGTATGGAAACAATAGTCTTGAAGGATGAAAGGGTGATGATGGCCAAGTTGCAGTATGAAAGACATTGAATTCTTTCTTCTCTTAAAGAGGGAAACTTATCTTCGATAAGGATAGAAGTAGGCTCATTGAAGGGAAGGATGACTAGATGGCTATATGAAAGAAGTATGCATGTCCTTAGTAACTCTTCACTAGTAGATAGAATTCATATCTACAAGAATGTTGTAGGAAGAGAGGATCGTAAGAATGTGCTCGGTAACATGCACATGATAGGTCTTCCATGCTTGTTGATTAGTTCGTTCCATGGGCATTTTGATTAAAAAATGAAAGCATGGAGAAGGATTTTTGGTACTATATGGAGATAGACCATGCGAAAGGATGTTGATCTTAAAGGAAACAATTAAACAAAATCTAATATCTTGACAAAAGGCCAACATGATGAGGTAATTCTGATATTGATGTTTGGGTTTTGTGGTTGGTATATGGTTTTACTACCTCGAAGAATGTTGCAGAAATGCATAATGGTAGTTGAGGCAAGTGTATTTACAATTGTTTGTTTTGAACTCAATTCAAAGAATACATGGATTTAGTGGGTGGCTTTGGTAATCGTTGGAGGATTATATGGCCAAGATGTCTACATCATCTTGGGATTGAAAGGTAGCATTACAAGATAACTTGATGTTAATGTTTCGATGACAATAAAGATCACTTTCATGATTAGAGGGAGCTATGACTAACTCTACATTGATTGGCTCAATATAATTCCTTTGTTGACGATGACTAGAGGAGAGTGATATGAAAGATTGATGGTTTGAACACTGTCACAGATTAAAAAGAGTTTGGCTCTATAACATCCTGGAAGGTAAAAGCTCAATATGATGAGATGCAAAGGATAAGGAGGAGCCATGCAACTACTTCTTAAAGATCTCCATGAAAGAACTAGTATTTGATGTATTCATAAAGTTTTGAGACAAGCTAAAAAGCTTGTGGTTATGTCTTCCTAGTTAAAAGGAAGTGAGGAATATCCTCTATGCTTAAGAGGGAGTAAGTAATCTCCTTAACCTTTGATGTTTGAGGAGTAAGGATCTATTCCCTGATCAAGAGGGAACTTAGGATCTCCTCTCTGGTTGAGATAAGGTGATGATGGACATTTTATTCTCTTCTTCATGTGTCATGCACTAGGCCAGGACTAATAGTTGTACATCTAGTGAAGGCCATGGAGGGAGAATGGAAAATGGAGGGTTGGATAAGCATCTAGGATTGATACTCCTTGAGGGTTGGGAAATCATGTGGACCGACACTCTTTGAGGATTGGACAGGTTATCCAAGACAAGAGTGGTCGAAGAGGACCGATATTCTTTGAGGATTTGGAATCCAAGATAAGAATAGTCCTAGAAGGACATACCTAGTGAACATCCAGATGGGCTATGTGCCTTGAGAGGTAGTGCGGTGTCTCACGTAAAGCCTCCCACCATTATGCTCTAATCTAGTGGAGAGATAGAGCTTGTTAGTCAAGGCCTTGCTATGTAGACAATGATGGTTATGATGTTGATGCTTAAATATGGCTTATTAATTCGACTATTTTTATGAGAATATTTTTAGTTTGAGAGAATTCTTGTATCAATTATGTAATTATGAATAACTCCCTAGCTAAGAGGGAGTGTTGGAGAGTGTAACTAGATTCGGTCTTCATAATTACCTTTGTACTTATGACATTGTATATTTTTGTAAAAAGAAGAAAAAGAGTTATTATTTTAAGCATGGGTTTCATGTTCAAATTGATTTGTCTTCTAGGTCAAGCACGCTCTTCATGCTTCTTGCGGTTTTCAAGTCAAAAGAGTATTTGTCATGTCTAGAAGTCAAGTCCCATTTGGACCTTGATAAGGATTTGTAAAAATATTTCCTTTTAAGTCAAAATATCAATTTTTGTCACTACAAGATCAAGTCGGCCTTGTTTGGGGCAATTTGACCTCTTCGACCTCTTAAGATGTATATATATAAGAGCAGCTCGACCTCATTTGAAAGATGTTATGTAAAAATTAATTAGTTTTAGGTTATTATTTAATTTTAGATTAAATTAGATGAAAGGGCACGATTATAAGATCATGCCCTTTCCCCAAAGGGTGCCCATGGCGATAAGCCAGGAACCCCATTGTAATCATTCATCATTTGTCAATTCAATTTTAATAAGATATTTATACATATATTTTCTGTGTATTGAGAAGTTTTTTACGCTTCATTGGTATCAGAGCCAACACGAACTAGTGACACCCACAAGTTCTGCTGGCCATCAGGCCCTACGGGCTTTCGGAAATAAAGCGGTGTGTGTGGACTACCCTTGTACTGCCTGGAGGTGTTGTTACGGTGCTCTGCAGCTAAAACAACAGTTACGTTTCGTGGCTGTACGTTTTTTGGTCAGTCGCTGGTTGTCAGGATGTGGCTACGCCAAGTTGTAGCATAAACTCCACCGACTAATTCTCGGTTCCCTTGCGTTGGGCTCTGCGGTTCCATTGCGCTGGGGCTCTACGAATACGTTGAACCGTCATTTTCCTTTTACCTGTGGTGATAAATACTGAAATTTCGACGTTCTTTTTCTAAGGTGACAACACTAAAGTTTTCTGTGGTGACAACACTGAAGCTCCCATTTTTTTTATGCGTTATTATCCCTACCCCGATCGAGAAGGGTTTGAACAGTCAACGGAACGTGACATTTCCGTTTGGACGTGACTGTCCATTATGTGACTGTCCATTCGATCATTAAAATAATTATCGAGTAATACCACTGTCCATAGAAAACACATATAT
>APFE030154118.1:0-20654 GCA_000404065.3 Pinus taeda | reverse complement strand
AAATAAACGATATCCATAGTTGCAGAAAATTTTTATAAACGAAGATCGAAGAAGAGGCATGGAATATTAAGCTAATTTGAATTGACAGAAATGGCTACTTACCTGAAGCCTGATTGGAAGTAGAAATGACTACTTACCTAAAGACTGATTGGAAGTAGAGTTATGAAGTGACAAGGGCGTTGAGCATGGATCAAACACATGATATTCGTATATTCAGTCTGACTCTTTCTCGAGAAAGACGACAAAGATACAGATCGAACACACGATCTTCAGAGGCCTGGCTTCAAATGTAAACAAAGGAAACAATATCCATAATTGCAGGAAAATATTATAGACAAAGTTCGAAGAAGAAGAGGCATGGAATGTTAACATAATTTGAATCGACAGAAATGGCTGCTTACCTCAAGCCTGATTGGAAGTAGAGTTATGAAGTGACAGGGGTGTTGACCGTGGATCTAACACATGATCTTCATATATTCAATCTGACTCTCTCTCAACAGAGATACAGATCGAACAAACGACCTTCAAAGATATTCAGTCTGACGCTCCCCGTCAAAGATACAGATCTAACACAAGATCTTCATATATTTAGTCTCACGCTCTCCCAACAAAGATACAGAGCTAAATTGGCGTTACCAATGAAAACACTATCCTAGAACAATTGGGCATGAGCATAGTTTGGTGAGATTGCGATTGTTAAAAAACGGCTATTCAATCTGACTCTCTCGCAACAGAGATACAGATCGAACAAACGACCTTCAAAGATATTCAGTCTGACGCGCCCCGTCAAAGATACAGATCGAACACAAGATCTTCATATATTTAGTCTCACGCTCTCCCAACAAAGATACAGAACTAAATTGGCGTTACCAATGAAAACACAACCCGAAAATACAAAAACCAATGAAGGGAACGTCTAGAATTTGGAAAATACAACCCGAAAAAGCAAAAAATAACCTAAATTTAAAAACAGCGTATAAATTTGTGACACTTAAATTTAAAACAATGCATAAATTTGTGATTGTGAGAAAACGGCTATGGAGGGAACAGCTCGAATTCAAGAATACCGCCCATAAAAGCAAGAGGTTACCTAAATTAACCCAAAAAATAACTTAAATTTAAAAACATAATATAAATTACATTGAGTAAAAAAAACCACCCGTTAAATTAAAAAAATACAAACCAAAATAATTTACTTTTAAAATTAAAAGAAAGCAAAGTAAAAAATTAAAGGTTAAATTTAGAATTAAAAACATAATATAAATTACATTAAGTCAAAAAAACCCACACGTTAAATTAAAACAATACAAACCAAAATAATTTACCTTTAAATTTTAAAGAAATCAAAGTAAAAATTCGAAGGTTAAATTTAAAAAGATTGCCTTTGAAGTAAAAGATTGCCAATTTCGCTATCTCCCCCACCCGTGTTTGGCTTGCTTGATATCAAAATCAATAAGAATTCTCTCTGGTTTCATGAAGGGGAGGAACAAGAATTATCTATCTCTTTTTATTATGGGGAGGAACACGGAACAACAAAATAAAAAGGATGTGATAATCTCTCATTGCAAAGTTATATGATATGAAAACTAAATTCAAAGTTAGAAAGCGCAAATAGTTGATGGAAAAGTGAAAAACTAAAATTTAAATTCCAAAATAATATCTATTTTTTTTTAGAAAGGGATAGTTTCAAAGTTAGAAACTCTCGCTATTTAATTGTTTTTGCATTAAAACCACAAAATTTCAAAGTTAAAAAAGTAATGGTGAAATTTAAAAACTCAATGTTTAAATTGCTTTCTTCATAGTCAAGAGAATATGTACAAAGTTAATGTCAAAATAAAATTTGAGGATAAGTTGTTAAATAAGAAAATTTATATATATTAAAATTCATATGGCTTAACAACATTTTTCACTAATAAAATAACATTTTTAACTAATAAATAAAATCATATAGGTTAATAATCCTCTTCATTAGTAATTAAAAATTATTTAATTTATATTTCTTCCTAAATACTTTCAGATTGGAAAATTTAAATGATAAATATATAAATAAAATATTTATTTCAAAGTTTAAGATAACCTATTTTTTTTCAATATTTCTAAGAGTCTTGCAAAACTCTAGCAGTATCAAAAACTTAGCTACTAAATCACTCAAGGTTTTTTTAAGTACAACTCATTAGTTATTGGATTAAAACAATGAGGGAAATCATAAGGAAACACACATTGGGTTTCCCAATAATATTTTGATCTGTAAAAATATATATTGATATATATATCTATAAATTCACTAATTATAATGAAGTTATTATTAGATATTTCTAGATATTGCACTATATATTAACCCCCACAAAATGGTTGCCCTTATTTAATGTAACGTTGGATGGCTCTAACCAAAATATCTTATACAATATGTTGCCCTTAACTAGAAACCATTATGAATGTCAAAACACTAATATGACCCATAATCACTAATTTACTGTGATCAGTCATACTCTTAGATAATTTGAAACCCTTCCATAATGCAACCTCTAACAATTATTACCATTAAAAAACAATGAAATTGGTCGCTTGATAATTCTTAAGGGACTAACTCTAAAATTAATTTAACCATAGTGCACTATGATCTTTAAAACACAATGAATTCTAGAAACGATGACCCCTAGTACACTTCATGATCATGACATTATAATTCTTGAAATTTTACAATGCACGTCAATTTTAATATCTAACACATTAAATCTACCATTAAAACTATATCTTTTATGCACTTAAAGTGTCATAACATAGTGATCAATTTGAATGAAGTGTAACTCCAATTTAAATCCCATAAGAAAGGAATATAATAGATATTGTGTATTATTGAGATGATATTTTGATTATCGATATTGACCGAAAAATAATTTTTCGTGACCAAACATATGGTAATGATGTTGATTATGATATTGACGCAAAAAGCAATTTCGGTGATTTAACATATGGTAATGATCTTGATGAGTATTGGCGTTTCACCCATTAGATCATACAATGATGGTGTATATTTTGTAGATGCTTTAAGGTCTCAATGTTGGTGTGTGAAGTTCATTTTAACTATTATTCCCTCCATCAATTAATATTAATCAAGTATATATATTTTTTCTCTATATTTAGTTATATGTATTTCAAAATTATAAAATTCCTAAATTTCTAAATTGTGTATTTCTATATGGTTTTTTCCTATTTCGATTGTTCAATGCAATATGAATAATAAATATTCTTTATTGGATACCTATTTGTTCATGTTTATGTTATTGTGTTAAATATATGTACTATTAAAATAAGATTTTGATATTTCATTTTTTTCTTATTTCTAAATCTTTCCTAATGAGAGAGAGTCATTTTGCATGAATAGGGAGAGTCTCTAACATTAAAATCACTATTCTACAATAACATGGTCAAATGATCATGACGGGAAAAATATACAAGTAGGAAAAACACGTTCGTGACATGCTAAATATGAATGGGTATGAATGTGAAAATTCTAATAAGTCCATTTGGTTCCCCTCTTTACTAATTTTGGTAGAGATGAAACAAACTTCACTAGTTAGTCCTCCAGAAATCTTTAAAAATCTTCCAAAAGATGGAGAGTACCTCAACACATACAAAAAATGAAGCCTCCCTCATCACATGTTCAATTGTCCATACAAAGAATTGAAGTTTGGTATGTCAACTCTTTAGATGTAGACACGCAATAGATTCTGTATCAGTCTACAATTGATGAAATATATATAGGATTAGTTAATGATATAATATAATATTCCCAATTCCACCATAAGCTTGAGAAGAACAACGGGTTATACTTTTACTCCTTCAAAATGCTAAACAAGAAAAAGAAAGAGAAGCATTATTATACACAACCATTTAAATTTGACCTCTTAGAACTTATGACATAATCTCATAAGAATATTGCAAGCAAAGACACACGGAGTTGGAAACCAACAGGGACATAAACATATACAATAATGGAAATGGAATATTTCCAAGTATTCAACTAGAAGACGCACAACAACAATAGAATTTACACTCAATTGCATGAAATTTTTTTGAGGATATCGTTTAAACAGTAGCATAGAAAATTAGAACAATTTCTAGAATAATGTATTGGGTTTGACGTCTTGTAGTTGCTTGAACATGGGGAATATGTATTCACTGAAAAACAACTATAGAAAATGATGGTAGTTCAGAAAAAACAGCAACATAAAAATTCGATTCCAGAAAAACTCAACGTAGAAAAGGCGCTCATCATAGGCATACGACCAAAGATAGTTGACTAAACCAGAAAGGAAAAAATAAAAATTGAACATCGACTTGACTTGTGATTTAACCAATGTTACTATGATAAGAAGTATAGAAGAAAATGATGTTCAAGATAGAATGCAACCCAAGCAGAGTGATAGTGATGAACTTTCATCCAAGTATTCTAGGTTTGATGACAAATTAAGTTGCCTAGTAAAAACATTCAGTAGAGAGAACAACACGAAATGGAGATTTGGTTGGAATGTTATAGCTATGAAATAGAACAACATAATATAAACATTCTAATATGAATTAATGATCCACCTTTTGTAGTCCAACAATTACTACATAAGTCAGTCGAGCACAGGTTATATATGTCTATAATTATGCTCTTCACCATATTTATAAGTTAATTATTAGGTTGAGAGAATATATCTAAACCCCATGGAATATGTTGGAATATTCATAGTAATATTGACATATTTCACTGTTAAAATTTTCCACTAAGATTTTTTGTTGTTGTTGAAATATGCATACATTTTTTTTTTTATAAATAACCACAATATAATTTGTAATAAAGTTATTATTAAGTTAATTTTTGTTTTTTTAAATATATTAAATTTGATAGGAATAATGGGTTACCCATTTTTATGGTTATCATGGATTGAATTTTATTTGTAGTTCTATCAATTTAATTTATATGGCTTCCCTAGCTTGTCTTAATTTAATGTTAATATTTTCTTCTAACTTAAATTGGAAAAAAAATTCCAAAATAGATATGCCTATAATTATGTTGATAGTAATAATAGATCTTCCATAGTTACAATTTAATTATTAGGTTGATCGTAGATATTTAAACCCCATGGAAAATGTTGGAATATTCATGGTAATATTGACATATCAATGATAAGATGTCTATCTAGGTTAGGTATAATCTATTAATTAAATTATCTTAAATTAATTAATTTATTAAAATGGCATATCAACACATCATATTCGGAATGTGGTATTTTTAATCCATAGTAATGTAAGAATAAACGTTTCCAATTAAAATATTTACATAATAATAGTGGGGCGAATCTATATGGATAAACATATTTTTATATATTATATAACTCACGTGATAATAATAATAATAAATATATAGTTTAGCTAACTTTTGTGAATTTTTTGATCTAGTTAATGCAATATGTATAATCGGGTTAGTGTTTTGATTCTTATCATAGATTGACGAATATAGCAATTTTCAATCCATTTAATTATAGTGTCACAATAGTTATAATAAAACGAGTAAATCATTTTATAGTCAAATATTCTATATACAGTGTATTTGAAATTAATGTTGAAACAATTTTTTTAATTAAATTGAGAAGGAATAGATATCATAACTAAATTTTAAATAAATCTTAACCTTCTATTAATGAATATATTAAAAATATTAATTATTGATTATTTAATCTCTACCATCAACCTATTGATTATTGATATTATTAAAATTCTAGAAAATCCTATTATAAGGTATACACACCTATCAACAAACCAATAATTAAAGAAATCATAAATATTTTTCATCAACAATTTATTTATATGTAATTTCAATGTATAAATTTATGATTCTCATTTTTCTTTAATCAACAATATTTATATTAATAATACATAAATATATATATATATTTAATATGATTTTTTATTATATTTTTTGTTTTGTTTTTGTTTCAATTTTGTCTAATCAATTCCAAGTTAAATTTTGAGGCTTTGTATTGAAATCTAAGGCGTTGTTGAGTTCAATGGCAATGAATTTCACTATATGTACAGTCTTTGAGATGTTTTTCTATCAGATTTATGCAAATCTCAAATTAATTCACATTTATTTCTTTAGGAATGGAATTTAAAGGATAGAAACCAAAATATATTGAAACCATTATACAAATATTAATGTTTTGTCTCACCTCATTATTCAAGAAAGTCCCCCTTTGAATGAATGTGAGATATGCAAGACACCTTTAATGTGATTTGGAAGCGAATGGTAATACAATATAAAAATATATTTTTTGATATCATTGACAAATTAATAATTATATCTTACGAAAAACATTAAAATAAATGGAAATATAATAAAATAGATATACACTAAATTAGAAAGGTAATATTTTTCATTAACAAGGAGATAGTTGTTCAAAAATAAACCTTTTTTAGGATAGGTAACACCAACATCACCTCCTATTGCAACTCTTCTACTAAAAATGATGACATTTTATTATATATGTACAATGAAAAATTCCTTAGTTCTCCTTCATATCAAAATAAGCCATGAAGGTGAGATAAACTTGGACATGCATAAAAAACTTTAACAAAATAAAAGGAGAGTACAATGTTTCTTTGACTAAATTATAATATAATTACATTTATGCATCCTAAATTGTCTTTCATCATTTCAAATAAAAAATTATCATGCAATGTACATGCCCTTAGCGTTGAGGATTTTCATGAGTACTATGTCACCAAGCCTCACAACATGAAAACATTAAATGACCCACAACTTTATTCCTTGTTAGTTATTCCCACATGTTAGCTTTATTCAGGAATGTCTCATGTCATCTTCTCTTTTAATCACTTAATTCCTTTCTATATTTTGCACAACTATGATATTCTTTTCTTTCTTCTCAAAGGGTTCTATCTAGTAGCCAAACTTTCAAGGATGGAAATTTATTTTAAAGCTCATAAATCTTTCCAAACATTAGTACTCCCTAATATCCATCATGTTAAAAGTTTAATGATATTTTCATAAACATATTCAGAGTTCTAATTATTTTTAAGTTATAATAATTTTAAAATATAAACTTTGAGCAAATAAATTAAAAAATGTCAAAATTGAGAACTATTTTTTATTTTTTATTTTGAAAAAACCTGGAATATTACCCCAATAAATTTCTCTGCTACGTGGAAAATTAGCAACCTTATTTGCATTGGAACATTGTTTATTCTACCAAGAGCTCATAGACTATCCATTAATATTATCTCATTTTTCACTTTACTTAGTCATGCCCCTTCCTCATCCAGGGTGATTTAACTCCCAGAGGATGATAACTCAACACATTTATTTTGTTATACCTAACCACTTTAAGCATTAAATATGTTAATTGAGTACCCTATTAAATATATATGGGATTTTTCACTTTCTTATTTAGATGGGTTCATAGCTATGCATAGTCATTTTCCACTTGCTCCTTGTTCACAATCCCTAGCAAGGGCCCTTCATTCATGTAGAAGATTTGGACATATATATTTGGGTTTGTGTAGTCCTATGAATTTTAATTATGATAATGAAAATAAATGTACAAAATATTATGTTGATGACTACACTGGAATGCGTTGGGTGTACTTACTAAAAAAGTAAATCTCAAGCTTTCAAAACATTTAAGGATTTTCATGTATGGATTGGATATGAAGCATAATCACACATTGGCTCTCTCCATACCATTAATGGAATATAATGTATTCTAATGAATATGACCAATATATCTGCACGGGATTAAACATAAGAGCATAGTTCCATACAATTCTCACAAAACTAAGTAGTTGAAAGAATGAACATTACTCTATTGGATATAGTTCTCTGGATGAGGTTTTTCAAAAACATAACATTGATATTTTGGGATTATGTGATTCTATGTGAAATGTATGTGAAAAACTTATGTTCATCTCACGCTCTTAGAAAAAGAGTCCATGTAAAATGTGGTATGTATGAAATCCTTCAGTAATCCATCACAATGTCTTTGGTTCCTCTACATTCACTTATATTTGTTATAGTATAGCCATTCTTGCATATTGGGTATATTATTGTAAGCTTTTACTTCTTACTTTGTGGTCGTGATGTATCATAAGTTGGTTATGGTTTCCTCAAAGGATTTCATGTTAATTTCTGCTTTTCTCAATGATTTCAAAATGAACTACCCTTCATACATGGAATTCCTTCCAATATTGTACAATGTTTCTAGAATTTTCACTCTATGATTAAACCGTCACTTGATTCTCATATCAATATATTTTTTCTTTATACAAGCATATACGTACAATACTAATGTTATTTCATTTACAACAAAGCATCAAATTGAAGGATGTCATCTATATTACTAAGTTTAGACTTTACTTATCTCAAAAACTTCTATCATGTTCTTTGCCTAATTAATTTAAAGTGATTCCAATTGAAACAAGGAATTCCTTTCTTTTCTGTGTAGGTTAGTCTATGACAAAATTGGGTTATCTTCTGACATTGTTTTGGGGTCAAAATTCATGAAAGTTTTTCTCCCTATAATTAATCTATTGATTTTAAATAGTTTTGGAAATTAAGAATATGATTTCTGTGATTTTTCTACACAGTTTTTGATACTATTTATATAAATTTTACAGAAAAGAAAAATAATTAAATTGTTGTTCTCATAATTATTTATTTATATTGCAAATTGTTATACATATTATTTTTTATATTATCATGTATATGTTGATATCTGAATTATCATTGTAAAGAATGAATCAATAAGTATTAAAAATAAAGAGAATAGAATGATATGTAATGTATAGATTTTAATTTGTCCGGTGTATCTCTAAACTTCTTTATTTTATCATTTAACACGAAAGAAATGCCCAACAAATGTGGTAACACCAAATTTTTTACCATTTCACCAAAACCAAAATTTTCATGGAAGAAATTGCCAACAAATGTGGAAACATCAATCTTCTTGACCATTTCACTGAACCAAATATTCCATAGAAGAAACTACCAACAAATGTGGAAAAATCATTTTTCTTGACCATTTCAAGAAGCTGAATTTAAATGTCTCAAAGTTGAGATAATTTTGGTGTGATTTGAGATAAGGTTGGTGTGGTTAGGTTGTGTTGTAGTTGGTACTCTTTTGAATAGTCACATTTAGTCTATCTACATATTTTCAATGTATTCAATTACATTTTACTTTGAAGTAGCTAGTGGATTTCAAAAGATCTCTTGTAAAAGCAATTTTAATTATAACAGAAAACATGAGTACCATGAAAATTATTAAAAAAACTATCTTCAAATAAATAATAAAAACAATAGTCTCTTATAAATATCTCTTTTAAAATTATTTGAGTAATGAAGAGATATTATTAGATAACTTAAAAAAAAAATTAAAGGTTAAACCAATATTTTTTATACTTTTAAGCTTATTATGATTTATGGCGAGAGTTTGATAGCCATTATTTATTGTTAATCATTATCATGGTCATTTGAGCTTCTATATTGTGCATGCAATGCAATATTTAATATGTATTCTAAGTCTCTTATGTGAAGTTTTTAAATTAATCTTTTATCCTATGTATATTGAGCTAGTATAATTGTGAATTTTTCATACATATTTTGATACATTCTAATGTTTTTTACTCACTTTGAATTATATTAATGTTTTGAAAATGGTGCTAAAAATAATTGGGTTTTTTTTTTTTTTTTTTTTTTTTTTTAAATAAATATAGTTTTTTATTTTTTATGGAAAAATGTTAATTGTCACCCATAATGAGATTTATCTTCAGAAGTTTAATTCACCCGAAATAGCTTTCATCCTCATTCTTCCCATGAGGTTTGAACCTAAACTAGCCAATACTACATCACATACTAACGAATAAAACTACACCTCAAACGTATATCACATATCACCATTAATATGTATAACAATATTCCATAAACTAATAAAATATGCTTTCTTCAATGCATGATACATAAATATTTCATATTTTCTATATTTATTATATTATAAATATTTTATTTTTAACGTATTTTTTTATTAATTTTAAAAACTATTTAAACATTTAATATTATATTTTAATTTAAATGAAAATTATTTTTGAAATATTATTTAAATTTTAAAAGTTATATAATTTTTAATATATTTAAAATTTTAATTTGCATTTTTGTTAAGAAGGTTGAGAATTTTGTTTTATTTATAATGTTATATAAATATTATGGTTTATCTTTTACATATTATTATTCTAAAAATCATGAAAGGGAAAAAAATATATAAACTAAAAGTTTAATGTAATAATTATATTATTAGTTTAAAAATAATTTTTAATTTAAATTAGTTTTATTGTTCCTAATAAATTGAATGTGTATTTGCAATTTTAAAATTTATACTTATAATAATTTTGGTTTTATAAAATTAAAATTTTAATGTTGATTCAATATAAATAAATATTAACTATTATTATTATATGGGAATTTTTTATGTAACTATTATTTATATTAAATATGATTTTGCATTCTATAAATATATTGATGCTTAAAATTTATTATTATGGTATTTATTCATTTTGAAAATTTATTATTATTTTAATTTATAGTATTATTATTAAAATACTCGTTTATAGTTAAAAAATTGAATAAATTATGGATATGTGTGCTTATTTTGGAAATTGAGTTTCTTGCATTTTAATTTAGTAATCAATAATTATTAAGTGGATAGAAGAATATTTAACCTGTGCTAAATATTTTAGAATATTTATAGTAGTATACACAAATTAAAGATTGAGATTTATCTGGAAAGTAGTTGTGTCATTTTTCCATTTTAACTATATGAAGTGAATGATGGTTTTTTGGGTATGGAGAATTGATAAGCCATGATATTGGCCCATGGTATTGTAAAAATACCTATCTATAGAGTAGGAATACCCATGGCAGAGTGAGAGTAAATCTGTGTGGTTAAGAATATTTTTCCATATTATTTTAAATGTATATATATTTAGCTTATACATTACTTCCTTTTACTATTTATGACCGAGACGATATAAATGAAATAGTTGGTCAAGTAAGCATCAATTCATAATAAGCATCTATCTAACTAACCTATAACTTTATTTTAACTTAAATCCTTATAAGTTTATATCCATAATAAGTATCAAAATAATTACTACATCATATATCTTGAGTTGTTAAAATTTAAAAAATTATAAAAACTAACTCAATTATAACTTTATTTTAAATAATTATTATTAATAATTATTCAATAGATGTGTTTATTCTGGAATAGGGCTTCCATAATTTTAATATCCTTATTAATAGTTATGCCAATATGCATAGCTATTTTGGAATATGTATTCCAAATTTTTTATTTAATTATAAACAATTATTAATGAGGGGAGAGAGAGGAAGAAAGAGATAGATGAGGGGAGAGAGAAGGAAAGAGGGAGAGACATATTTATGGAGTTGGAGGGGGAGAGAGTGGAGGAAGGAACAAAGACATAGAGAAATAGAGGTTGAGAGAGAGTGAGGGAGAGAGGAGAGGAGAGAAGAGAAAGAATAGGAGAGGAGAGAGATAGGGAGAGATGAGAGGAGAGAAGAGAAAGAATAGGAGAGGAGAGAGATAGGGAGAGAAGGAGAAGAGTGAGATAGGGAGACACATAGATGGGGGGAGAGAGAGAGAAGGAGATAGGGAGGGAGATAGTGACAAATTTAGAGGCAAGAGAGAGGGAGAGGGTGATGGGAGGGGGAGGGGGAGGGGAACGGGTGGTGGGAGAGAAAGGGAGAGAGATAGGACTCAATACAAAGATGGAGAGGGAGAGAGGGAGAGAGAGGGAGGAAAGAAGAAAGAAATAGAGGGAGAAATGTGGAGGGAGAGAGGGAGTGACAAGGGAGAGATGAAGAGAGAGTCAGGGAGAGAGGAGAGTTGGGGGGGAAGAGAGGGAGGAAAGAGGGGGTGGAGAAGGGGAAGAGGGATTGAGAGAGAGATAGATAGATATGGAGAGGGAATGTTTATATTTTTCGGGTGAGATAGAGAGAGAATAAGAAAGAGACACATAGATACAGATTTAGATATTATATAATTAGCCTCGATCCATCTTAACCTTGGATCTATAAAGGGCCAAGATGGATCAAATATCTTGAGGTGAGAACCTTTACTCATGTTTTGCAGTAAAAAAAGGGTTTTCACCTCGAGAGATTTGATCCCCCTCGATGCTTTATATATCGGGATTAACATGGATTTAATATGGTTTATCTAAAAAAATGTTCATAATTTTATTAATAAAAACAAACTTACTATATAAGAAAATTGAATATGTCTAACATCTAACATCTAACATCTAACTCCTACATATCTAGTGATTAAATAAAATATTGAAACAAAATTAAAAGAGGAAACAAAGTTACTTATAACTAATATATTTTTGTATGAGATTTATTTTATTTCTATGTTTATTTAATTTGTAATGTCTTTATATGATATTTGTTAAGGATATGATTTAGTGCAATGGTTTAAAAACAACATTTTAAAGTTAAATAATTGCACATTCCACAAGTTTTATGAATTCAAATATTCTATAACAAGTTCAAAAAAGTAAAACATGTAAGAAATTAATATATAAGAAGTTAATATTTTCATATGAAATTTTTGGGAAATACTTTTACATTTATTTTTACTGCGATTTATATTTTTGTATAAATAATAATTTTATTGTTGTGGACTAAGTTATAATGAGGATAATTTGGTAATTGATAAATGTACATAAACATTCAAAAAATAAAAGTAAATTGAAGTTATATGACTTCATGAGTATGAGTAACTTTACGTGAATATAAAGGTTTATTATAACATTTTAGATATAATGAGGTTTATATAGTCAGTTAAGGGAGGATAAAGGAATTTGGAACCTTATTTAGTGTTACAAGGGCAACAAAATATAGATGTGACCAATAAATAGTTGTAATGTGTGGGAAAAAAATTAATAATTATTTTATGTAATGATTGTCTTTTATACTCCTCGTAATAAAATATTTTTATACTATTAATGAAAGTAACAACCTAGTGATCATGGCATAGTTTGAAAATGCAATTCCAGTTGATATGAATGATGGGTTCAAATACAAAATGAATTCAAGATAATTGTTGAGCCTTACTCCTAATTAATGGTTATTGGATTGTCTTTCTTTGAGGATGTTGCAGTTTGAAGATGGGAACAATGGAAATAAAAGCCTAACCATGGACATTAAGAAGAGAATGTCAAATATAAAGTAACATACAATCACATAATATGTTAAATTGGTCATGGTAACATATGGTAGTAAAGAAGGCACTAGTGGTTCATGCAAGATGTGCAGATGATCAGTAAACTTTCATGGTTATTCCATTGGAACAATTCATCATAATAGATATGATAAAATATTGAAATTTTTAATGTGAATTTTAATTTGTTTTAGATCTCGTATTATTTATTGTTTGTTTGTATGCGTAAATATAAATTAGTTGAAATGCATGAAATATAAACTGAAAATACATACATACACTAACCAAATTAGGCACAATTGTTTCCTTGGGAAACCTTTAGAGGAGAAACCTAGCTAGAAGGTGAGGTCTCTTTGATCTCTACTCTCTAGCATGGAAAAATGTGTAGATACAAAGAAAGAGATACTCTCTATAGAGTTTCCTAAGACCTATGCCTTGTAAAGTTTCTACAAAATCTTAATCCCCTTTCTTTTCTCTCTAACATCCCACTCCTAATTCCTTTGCTCAAATATTGAAGAAAATATAATAGCATGAAATGGAACCCCTACTCCTCCTAGTGGCCTAGAATGTAACGTAAAGTAATATCTAACTATGTGAAAGGATTGACTCCCTCAACCCTCAATTAGAGTTACAATTTTGGACACTCTAAATTCTTTTTGAAATTACATACATGGCTAGCACAATATGCATGAGTAACAAGGATTAATGTGACATCGACTTGTACCATGATAGTCAGTATGGTAGGTAAACTGGTAAGAGGAATAAATTTTTCATATAAACTTCTACTACTGGATGATCTCGCACAAGAGAGTTTTTTTTACCCAAAAGAAAAGTGTTTAATGCCTCAAAATTTCTCTAGAAGATTTCATTCCAAAATTTTCCAAACTCGTACCCATTGATAAAAAAGACCCTACAAGCTCATTGATGTAATTCTTCCACTCTCAAAGCATTAAGATAGATAATGAAAAATATAATAATTCATTATGAATCAAGAGAAATTATACATGAGAAATAGTATCACAATTCCCTAAATTACATATGAATGAAGTCAAAATTGGAAGAAACTTACCCCTCAAAGAATACAAAACCTATGAGAAGATAGAAAAATAGGTACTAATAAATTCGGGTTTTAATAAATAATGATGACAACCTAGTGTAGCACTCAAAACCATGATCAATCTAGAATGATGATGTGAACATAAAAGAGTCATAAATGGATACATAAAGTTAAATATGTGAATGTTTCTCAAACAAGTGTAAGAAATCATCGAAAACATGATGGAGGCTTTTGAAATTAGGGAAAAGAAATGATGAAATAACTTAGCACTCTACTTGTATATTCTAAATAATCATGTGGCAAGTGGTTGTAGAATCAAATATGTGTGGTAATGACTTCATATAGAAATTAGAAAACAACTAGCATAATTGAAAAAACTAGTGAGAATCAACTAAGGGAACTTGCACAAGAATGATGACCCCATAAGTGCAAATGGGGCGAAAACATGCCCACAAGAACATGTGCATGTCCTTATGAATGCACACATGGTGGTAGTTGTCTAGGTTCTGTAAGGCCCAAACTAAGTTACCTTCTTAGCATGGCTCAAAAGTGTATGCATTATTAGGAGATATCATTAGGCGATTTGAAAACCTTAACTTTATGCATTATGACAACCCTAGCTTTGTGGAATTTCAAAACCATATCAAAGTGGAGTGTGGAAACTCCAATATAGTGATTTCAAAT
Organism: Pinus taeda; assembly: GCA_000404065.3. Classification (NCBI taxonomy): domain Eukaryota; kingdom Viridiplantae; phylum Streptophyta; class Pinopsida; order Pinales; family Pinaceae; genus Pinus; species Pinus taeda. Next base: position 5,618 of record APFE030154118.1, on the reverse strand, counting down.
CTGAGTGCATAATTAGGCAATGTAAGTAAACAACCCATACTTACCTTTCTTAATAGATTGGCAATGTTTGTCAATGTATATTGAAGTGAAATTTGAAGACCTTAATTTTGTGCAATTTGAAAACCGTGCTTTTATGGAATTTGAAAACCCTAGTATTGTAGAATTTGATGGAACAGATCGTATGGATGTAATTTTTATTTATACCACTATGGCTAATTTATTCCAAATATTGTCTATCTCTCTACTTCTATTTACACAATTTCTAGTCTCTCTCTCTCTCTCTCTCTCCCTCCCTCTATTTATATTTTCCTATGTCTCTAATTTTCAAATAAGAACTTGATCGACTCCAATTGAAGAAATTTTATGAGGTTTGTTATCATTGGAATCTCTAACCAATGGAAAATACGACCCATGATAAATATGACCATAGTAACTATGACATACAAGAACTATGAAATTGAGAACTTTAACCCTTACGAGCTATGGCACATAATAACTATGACCTCGAGAAGTTTGACCCTCATGAACTATGACCTTAGGAATCATTCCTTTATTGTTCACCGTTCCCTTCTAAATTAGGAACTTTTAATTCATTTTACAAGAATCATGACCACAAGAGTTATGATGTGGGAGCCTTGACTATGAAATTAAACTAAGACTTTTTTTTGAGTCATAGTTCTAGGGAATAATTCCTTTGTTAGCTTGGAACATTGACTCACAATAACTATAATCATTGTTTATTAGTCATAGTTATAAGACATTTATTGACTAGATAACTATTATGACCAATGACCTATAATCATCATATTCATTCATTGATTAGATTTCCTATCATCTAGAGTAACCGTGGTAATAGTTCTCATTGGTTATAGTTAGTATGGGTTACAGTTCCTATTGGATAGAGTTATTGAGGTCATAGTTTTTCTTGAATTGATTCCAAAATCTATCATTTCAATGTATCCATTATTTAATGATGAACAGTGGGAGAATGATGAGAATTATCCACCATGATGAAGATTCCTTAAAATTATGTTATCCAGATGTATGCATGTATGATATTGATAATATTGCCACTTTTCCAGTATCCTCTTCCTCCCATATTTTGGTCATCCATTTTCTGTCAACCCCTTATTCTAAATTAATATTTGTTAGGATCACGAGTATAGTTTTCAAATGGTTGATTAAGTGATATGGTGCTTTGATAAGGTAGTTTAATTATCAAATGCGATGGGATAGTTTTTTGAGTTTTAAATTTAAATTCAAAATCTTAAAGTTGCAGTATACCACCTATCATTTGTCTCGAAGGCTATTTTAAAAACTATTTGTTTATTTTGAATTGATGCAAGGATATGGAAGAAACTAGAGCCAAGACATAAGCAAGAGGCTCCATAATGGACATTTCAATGTAGTATATGTTTTGTGTCTTTTTCACTGTTGAAAGCAGTCTTAAAATAATATATTGAACATTTTATGGTATTCACATTTTCTATTTAAGAGATTATCTAATGATAATTTTACATGGGGTATTTTAGACAATGAGTCTTTCATTGGCAGTTTGGACTAATCTTTGAGTACTCCCCAGTTATCAATCTCAGGTATCAAGCGACCTCAAGTTTGGATAACTAATTATGGTATCTAATTACATGTGTTCTCATTCTTTTCCAAGTTCCAGCAAATAAGTGTATTCAAATGTTCTACATTAATATTAGTAGGTCGATGGTTGAGTTACTACTTCTAGAAAGCATCCATTTGAAGTAAGTTTAGCCAACATGCACAACTATAGTGATGACATTTTCTAAAAAAGAAATATAAATGTTTCCAATGCAATTCCACAGGAAGCAAGTGAAATCTTTGTGTACACAACTAGAATCTTCATTGTCACCATGACACTATTTATACATATAAATTCTTCATGAATTCCTTTAAGGCACCATCCTATGATAAGGGAAAGGACGTGCATACCTAAGATCCCCTCAATGAGAAACCAACATGACAATCAAAAGTAGACGAAATTTGCATCCTATCATATGGGTCATTAGTATAATATAATCTATGGAATCCATCTCCATGAGGAGGCCCCACACATAGAGACATACAGAATAGCAGGTAAAAACCAAAAAGAAAATCTTATATCCTTAATAAATACTTAATTGATAACTTATCTTTATTTTGTAAGACAATTATTAAATTATTTAAATTTATATGTTTTTTTCTTCTTTCTTAATTATCTTACTTCTAACCCCATGTTTTCAACAAAATGTGTTGGTATCTAAGGTTTTTTACTAATTTGAATTAATATAAAGTTTTTCACAAATTTTAAACCCATCAATTGAAACAACTATAGTTCACAATTTTTTTTTAAACAATATGGAAGACATGATTTAAATACTTCACTATTTTAAATATCAATCAACGCTAAAAGTTTGTAGTTGCAAGGAAAGAGCTTTACATTCCATCACCACATAAAATATTGCCATAAAAGAATGTATTAACAAATTTTATGATGTTTCCTTGAATTTATGCCTTCTTACTGAAGTCAAATTGACAAAAATAAATTGAGTTCTATAGAGTGACTTAGCATATCACAGTTAAAAATCCATAAATACTTTACCCACTTTTAATAGTAGAACTATTTTTCCATTTATCTTATTTACTGAAACATTTGTCTAATATAGTGTCATGAATAAGCATATTGTGAGGCTAAACAAATAGCTTAAAATGTAATATGACCCTTCTAAAAAAAATTAAATTCAAACAACAATTTAAAATAATACATTTGATAGTGTATTCTTTATTGATTATAAGTGACTCTAAGTTTTTATTATAAAAATTTTGTTGAACCCTTATTATACACAAATTAGGAAAGAGGTGTGTTGAACCCTTGTTATGGGAGTTTGCAAAGGCTTCCCTTTACGCCCTAGTATTAATTTACCCAAGACTGCTTTCTCCATGGGCAATTGGTATGATTCGGGTCCTTTGGCCTATAGGAATATAAACTGTTAGTTTTGATAGTAAATAAATAATTTTTTTATTGACCATTTTATTTGTCAAATTTTTTTACTTTCATGTTCTGGAATCAACGAGGCTATAACATCCAACATTTTTACACCACATGTGACTCTATGTTTTTATTATCATTTTTTTTTGAATCCTTATTATACACAAATTAGGCAAGATGTGTGTTGAACCTTTGTTATGGGAGTTTGCAAAGGCTTTCCTTTAGACCCTAGTATTAATTTACCCATTGCCAATTGGTATGATTCGAGTCCTTTGGCCTATAGCAATATAAAATAGGTATACATTTATTTTTCTACAAGTTAAACTATGTATTAATTTATTTTTCTTACCTGCAGTAGTTCTTTTCTGTAGTAGCTTACAACAAACTATATTTCTACAGGCGAATAAGGGTTACTCTGAGTGTTTATATATTTATCTATCCAAACAAGCTTTTTTAATTTATTATATAATATCCTTTTTCATATTTGCACACATTCAAGTGTATTATTTTTTTTTTAAAAACCAACTAGAATAGAATATACTTATCTAATATTGGCGTTACCAAAGATACAGAGCTAACAAAATTGGAGTTACCAATGAAAACACTATCCTAGAACAATTGGGCATGAGCATAGTTTCGAAATCATTACGCTGGGTTAGATTGCGATTGTTAAAAAACGGCTATGAAGGGAACATCTAGAATTCAAGAAGACAGCCCATAAAAGCAAAAAATTACCAAATTTGGAAAATACAACCCGAAAAAGCAAAAAATAAATTAAATTTAAAAACAGCGTATAAATTTGTGACACTTAAATTTAAAACAATGCACAAATTTGTGATTGTGAGAAAACGGCTATGGAGGGAACAGCTCGAATTCAAGAAGACAGCCCATAAAAGCAAGAGGTTACCTAAATTCACGCAAAAAATAACTTAAATTTAAGAACATAATATAAATTACATTGAGTAAAAAAAACCACCTGTTAAATTAAGAAAATACAAACCAAAATAATTTACTTTTAAAATTAAAAGAAAGCAAAGTAAAAAACTAAAGGTTCAATTTAGAATTAAAAACATAATATAGATTACATTAAGTCAAAAAAACCACCCGTTAAATTAAAACAATACAAACCAAAATAATTTACCTTTAAATTTTAAAAGCAAAGTAAAAATTCGAAGGTTAAATTTAAAAGATTGCCTTTGAGGTAAAAGATTGCCAATTTCGCTATCTCCCCCACCCGTGTTTGGCTCTGTTGATGTCAAACTCAATAAGAATTCTCTCTCATTTCACGAAGGGGAGGAACAAGAATTATCTATCTCTTTTCATTATGGGGACGAACACGGAACAAAAAAATAAAAAGGATGTGATAATCTCTCACGAAAAGGTAGGTTTGGCCATCGTTGCAAAGCTATATGATATGAAAACTAAATTCAAGGTTAGAAAGCGCAAATAGTTGATGGAAAAGTGAAAAAATAAAAGCTAAATTTCAAAATAATATTTATTTTTTTTTGGAGTAAAAAAGGGATAGTTTCAAAGTTAGAAACTCTTGCTATTTAATTGTTTTTGCATTAAAACTATAAAATTTCAAAGTTAAAAAAAGTAATGGTGAAATTTAAAAACTCAATGTTTAAATTACTTTCTTCATAGTCAAGAGAATATGTACAAAGTTAATGCTTAAATCTGAAATGTCAATCTTTATCAGTGTAATTGAAAATTGAGAAAATAGGGTGAAAGTCATTATACATAATTTTGTTTGCTAAATAATAAAATTGTCAAAATAAAATTTGAGGATAAGTTGTTAAATAAGAAAAAATATATATATTAAAATTCATATGGCTTAACAACATTTTTCACTAATAAAATAACATTTTTAACTAATAAATAAAATCATATAGGTTAATAATCCTCTTCATTGATGTCCTATGGATTCATAATCCTCTTCATTAGTAATTAAAAATTATTTAATTTATATTTTTTCCTAAATACTTTTAGGTTGGAAAATTTAAATGATAAATATATAAATAAAATATTTATTTCAAAGTTTAAGATAACCTATTTTTTTTCAATATTTCTAAGAGCCTTGCAAAACTCTAGGAGTATCAAAAACGTAGCTACTAAATCACTCAAGGTTTTTTTTAAGTACAACTCATTAGTTATTGGATTAAAACAATGAGGGAAATCATAAGGAAACACACATTGGGTTTCCCAATAATATTTTCATCTGTAAAAATATATATTGATATATGTATCTATAAATTCACTAATTATAATGAAGTTATTATTAGATATTTCTAGATATTGCACTATATATTAAACCCCACAAAATGGTTTCCCTTATTTAATGTACCCTTGGATGGCTCTAACCAAAATATCTTATACAATATGTGCCCCTTAACTAGAAACCATTATGAATGTCAAAACACTAATATGACCCATAATCACTAATTTATTGTGATCACTCATACTCTTAGATAATTTAAAACCCTTCCATAATGCAACCTCTAACAATTATTACCATTAAAAAACAATGAAATTGGTCACTTGATAATTCTTAAGGGACTAACTCTAAAATTAATTGAACCATAGTGCACTATGATCTTTAAAACACAATGAATTCTAGAAA
>APFE030154108.1:0-37905 GCA_000404065.3 Pinus taeda | reverse complement strand
ATGAAAGAGAGAGTGCGTAAGAACTTGTGGTTTGAGTTCTTTTTCGCAAATTTCTTGTCTCTGGTATTATCTCTCTTTATGGCTACATTGTCTCTGTATTATCTTATCTTTCTTGTTTTCTTATCTTTCATTTTTCTATGAGAACACTTATCATAGGTTTTCTTTGGAAGTTTGATTTCATAGTTCCATAATTTGATTTATTGCTAGTTTCATGTTTGAAGCTTTATATCTGAATATCATATGTATATTAATATCATATGTGAAGCTGAGCATTTTAAATGGTTGACAGGGTCGCATAAATTGAGTCACGGATGCTTTGTAGTAAGTTTTGCATAAAAATAATACCCGCTATATCTTATGCATATCTCATTATGAATCAAAGGCAGAAAACAAGATCAGGTTGAGTGTATATCTATGGTAAAATTGGATTGCTTATTCTCAGATTGGTGAATCCTACCATTTCGGTTGATTGTGATCCAGAAGCGAAGAAGCAAAGGCTATGTCAAGCCTTAAACAAATTGATGCAGAACTTGATCTTTGCGCTACACCTCTCTGTCAAACAACAATTTTAGGTGTAGCACTGGTGACTAGTGTTGGCCTGCCTACCTTAGACTCCAAGTCTCAGTTCAGGGTTGCATTTGGTAGAGCAATTGAAACAACGTCGTTGTGATGGAAGCCGCCATGGATGCCAATATTTGTAAGATTGTCGTTCTCCAGCAATGGAATGTGGATTTCAACGAAGAGATTTAATAGATGGTTGCATTCCACGCTTAGAAATATTTTGTGTAGAAAGAGGTGGCATGGTAACCGCCCTTGACATATGACAACCATGCCCATTTCCAGAGAAATGCTGTAAATTTTATGGCTCCAAAGAGCTCCCCAAATGAACAGAGGAATGATGTGAAAAATCACTTGTTCTAGCGTTGAAAACATTTGCATTGAAATTTGGCTACAGGACAAATCAATTAGAAATAAATCTCTACTTAGATTTACTGTTGTGATTTAAAGCGAATGAATTATTCATGCTTTATAGTGGATATCCTGCATGAGAATGATCAAGATTGTTCGTTAAATGTAGACCTGAAAGAGTGAACTTCATTGCAAATTCTCTCCCTAGTAAAGCTACATTATTTTTCTCTTACAAAGTTAAATTCCAAGAAATTACTGAATGTGTAGAAGTAGAAGGGTATCTAACTAGACAATGTGTTTGTAGACTACACAAATATATCTCTCCTTCTGAGATCTGTCTTTCTCTATCCATACTCTGTTAACCTCCCTCATCTCTTCTCTCTATCCTCCCTCCTCTCCCTCTCACCCTATACCCATCTCTATCTTCATTCCTCTATATTCTCTCCATCTCACTCTATGTCATCCATCCCTATGCACCCTCTATGTCTATCTCTATCTTCTTCTCTCTCTCCCCCTCATTATGGCTCTTCCCTTCTAGCCCATCACTCTCTCTAAGTCTCTCCATATCTCCCACTCTTTTTCTATCTCTCTCCTCTCCCCACTTCACTCTTTAGACATCCCTCCCTCTCTCCTTCTCCCTTTCTCTTTATGTCCACCTTTCATTCTTTTTTCCTTCTCTATTTCTCTCTTCTTCCACTCCCTCCCACCCACTATCACTCCTTTTGTCATCTTTGTACCATTTGTACCATCCTTCTCTCCTTCATTTATTCATATATCATTGTGTATTTCTATTGGTCCATTACTCTCCATTTGTCCATTTCCATTATCATATTCATGTGTTTCTATTTATCTCTTCTTCCATCTATCTATCTATATCCCTCCTTCACAACACCATCTCTTTCCGTCATTCCTTCAATCTCACTATATGACTCTCATTATCCCTCTCTCCATGTATCATCAGCCCCTCTCCTCTTCTTTATATATTATCCTCTCCATATCTATATATATCTCTCTCCCTATGTGCCATCATTGTCTCTCCATATATTTACCCCTCCCTCTTTCATTTGTCTATGTTTTATTCACCTTCCACTCTCTCCATCCTTGTCTTTCTCCTCTCTCACTCTCCATATCCTCCCATCCCTTAGTGTCTCTCTCTCTCTTGTCTTCCTTCTCTATCCCTTTCAACTTCCATGCTATATCCCTATTTGTCTATCCTTCCTCCCTATCTAGTTCTAAATTTCTCTCTTTCTTCACCCCCAACTTTCTATCTCTGTATTTCCATTTACATATTTTCGTGTATCTCTCACTCTCTCCTCTTCCTCATTTCTATCTCTCTCCATGTCCCCTTTTCTCTTTCCCACCCTAGTTCTTTCACTTTTTGTCTATTTGTCTCTATCTCTTTGTTTCTCCTTATCCCTCAACACTGTCCATTTGTCCTTCTCTTACTCTTTCTCTCAACCTCACTCTCACTTCTTCCCTCTTTGTCTCTCTCTTCTTCCACTCTCTCTCCCTCTCTAGGCCCTCTCTCAAGCTCCCTCCCTTCTAGAAATTTCCTTCCCCTCCCTATCTCCCTCTCTGGCTCTCTTTTTCTCTCCCCCCACTCTCCATCTATCTACTTCAACTAATATAATTTCTATGTGTATTTTCTATCCTCTCTGTATTTCTCTCCCTCCCTCTCTCCTTCTCTCTCCCACTGTCTCCAACACCATCTATTTCCAATCACTCACTCTCTATCTACCCAAAAGCAAAAATGAAAGTTTGATAATAGTATGACCTCTCTAGCTTGCATTGATTGAAATTTTTATAATTTCAAGTATGTAATGCCTTTCATAATTTCAAATAAAAATAAAAAATTACAATTTTACAAAAGTTTAGATTAAAAATTCCATCATTTATACAATCAAAATTCCATATAAAGTCTACTTTTCATAATTCAAATATAAACTATTTTAAAAATCGTTTTCACTTAATTTAATACATTTTTTTTTTACATATGTTAAAATATTAAAATACACCCCTTAGCATATTTCCACGATAACTTTTGGGGGAGTTAATCATTTGGAAAATAATTATAATATGTAGTAGAGGGCATTAAAATGTAAAATCCAAAAACAAAAATGAATGTTTGATAAGAGTATGATGTCTCTAAGTTGCATTGATTGAAATCTTTGTAACTTTAAGTATATAATGCCTTTCATAATTTGAAATAAAAATAAAAAATTACAATTAGAAAATTTTAGGTTAAAAATTAGATGATTTATACAATCAAAATTTCATGAACAAAATAATATGGATTATATTTTGTATGAAAATTAATGTACTAGTGTTCAGAAAATAAAATTTGTCATAGTTAAAAGCAATTTCTACAAATAAAATTTACATATTTGGAAAGTCAATTCATATTCTTATATTTCATTATATTACACCATCTTAAATTCACTAGCTAAGTACTTATAATTATTCTATCTCTCCAATTTTACATATTGTTTTTTTTCCAATTTTGTATATAGATATTAGCAGGTCTGGGGTTATGGATCTAGTAAACCTTGAAACCATTAAAAACTCTTTAGGTGAGAACATCTTTTAGAATGAAAAACTTGAAAAAATATTTACATATTTAGGGATTTGATAACTTTGGTCCATTTTTCATTGTTTAAATTATATATTTTAATAAATAAATGGATTAAACTCGGAATTTTCATCGACATTTGGATTGTGGACTACATGTCTTAAACTTACAATTCCAACTAATTTTTACTCCATTCAAAAATCTTAAAATTTGACAAAACTATAAAATAATTAATCTATTTGAAATGTTTTAAACTTAATAAACTATTTCCTTATTTACATTATATAATATATGTGTTGTTCTCTTTTAAAAATATATAATATATACATAATTTACATTGGAATATTTTACTTAACATGAGCATTGAAACATTTTATTCACTAACTATATTGAGGCTAAAATATGGCTAAAATATTTTTTCATTATTATTATATTTTTAAACACAAATTAATATTACTTAACTATAACATTAAAATATTTTATTTATAACCTACATTGTTTTCTTTATTATAATTAATACTTTTGAAATGTTACCCATTAAATTTTTGTTAATAATTAAATGAATTATATATATCTTTCTATTATTTTTAAGGTTGATATTTTTTACTTTAAATTATATCTTTTTAGTTATTAAAATATTTTGTTAAGATTTATATATATTTTATATTGCAATAAATTAATAATATAAATATTCAAATAATTTATTTATGTTTATAAGAAAACATATTTTAAAAGAATGAAATATTTTTTAAAAAATATTATATATAATATATATATTATATATATATATATATATAATATATATTATAATATATTTAAACTCAAAACTATAAATATTATGGAATTTATGATTAAATAAAAAAAATAGGTTTAGAATTTGTTACAACATGTAAGCAAAAGAATCAAAAACCAAAATCCTAGTTGTGGCATACTACCAACATACTGAATATAATACTGAATATAAGCATTACTCATATTCTACCATATAACTCATATGCGATGCAAATAACTAGTAAATAATGTGTGTTAAATTTGTATAAAAGAGAATACAAAAGAAACCATTGAAAATATCAATACTGAGTTGCTGTCAGAACCGTGAATACAAGAAAATGGTATAACAAACTGTGAATATACTAGATATACAAGTACCACCATATAAGTCCAAGATATATTTTTATATTATAGTCAAGTAAGAACTTATTATCAAAAATAAATTTTATCAAGAGTGAGTTACCTTCTAGTGCCATTAGTTTTGAAGAAGGTAAGGAGACTAGTAATTTCATTTAAATATGAAACTTAAGAGAAATTGTAGGTTATAAAACCCCTTTGTTCAAATATTCCCAAATACATGTCGAAATACCATCCTGGGAATTGGAGCATCCATTTTTTTTAAATAATAGAATTACACTTTATACACATAACCCACTTTAGTGAGACTCATTCCTAACATTTTGAATCCCCTAAGATAGATGTAATACGAAAAAACTAACACGTGTAGTGAATACTAATGAAACAAAAAGAACCTCGACATAGTTGGTCGACCTCGGAACCACACGAATGGAGAAATTATTTCAATATAGGAGGGCATAAGGAAGCTCTTACAATTTCTCTTTATTTGTGCCTTGGTAATGTAAAATTTCATACTAGTAAAAAATAAGCATGAGTTCTTGTTAAAGAAAACTAAACTATGTACAAAAGAACTAGCATGTGCGTAAAGGTAAGAAGTTATTCTGTTACCTGGGATGTAGATGAACGCATCCTGTCCAAACAGCATTAGCACCAAAATAGAAAGAAGAAATAGTTCAATAACTTTCACGCCAAATAATTTTTTTTTTTTGTAAGTGAGTTGTATATGTATTAAGGAAGAAAATATTTTACAAAAAGTCTGCTGAGGCAGACAAAAACCTGAGATAGCCATTACAACCTCGCTGTGAACTGGCATTGGGCTTCCAATACCAAAATAACCACCATGCGAGCCTTTCAAAACCATATTTCACACCACCCACGGCGGCTAGCTTATGAACAAAGAGATATAGTGTCATGACACTTTCAAAATTTGGACATTTGAAATAAAATAAGCATAGGGCCGAAACGTATGAACCAAGCATAGGGTCGAAGCCGATACATAACACAAAGAGTCAAGAGATAGACCTGAAGGACAAGCATGGATTTGAAGCAGACAAAACCAAACAGAGAGAAACAGAGGACTATAGGAGCCCGCCAGGGCGCGGGAAGCCACCCATCCTGCTAGCAGTATCCAGACCCACATCCAGGATATGTCTGTCAATTTTGTCTTGCGGTTCCTGCATGGATTGGAGGTCCTGGGCGTCCTTCATCATTTCTTCTCGCACCAAGGGGTCCGGGCTCAAAGTCTGCTTGAGCAATCTCATGAGCAGGGTCAATTTCTTGTTAACCACCTCCACCCCTTCCTGAACAGCGGAAATTCTACTCTCCAAAGACTCATGGCTGGCGGGGGGATTACCTGGTTGATTATCCGGAGCAGGGTGCTCCTTCCCGATGCGCTGCTTCCCATCTTCCTTAATCTCCAGGGCTTTCGCAAGGAGAGTATTTATCCTCTAGCTTTCCACCTTAGAGCGAGTAAATTGAGTTGCTCTTTTGGCGAGTCTGCCCGGTTCACTCAGCCAATCAACTTCATCCACTGTTGCTCCCCCCTGCTTATGCGCTTCTTCCTGTTTAACTTCAGCCTCCAACTCAGGGATTTTGTGTTTACTCCTCATTGAGGCTCGAGTTTCATACATATTCTGCGCATTGTGCAGATCTCAGTTAGCCACCGTGCATCTACAGCTACCCGCATCCATACTGTTCCCTCTGAACATCTCACGGTAAGTCCTTTCACTAACAGGCTGGCGGTGGTTGCTAGCCGAGCTGAGGACTGATATGGAGGAAGCCAAGCTCGAACCCCTGGTTAAATAACCTTTAGCCATAGAATTATCATGCCCTTCCTTCCGAACCAGAGAATTGGTACTGTTGTAATTAATGGAGAGGGTGTTCGCACACCTCTCAAATCCTTCCCCTAAAGGAGCATAAATGTTTCTGGTTGCCTTCCTATCAGGTTTGAGGCGAATGTCCTTTCTCCCCAAACGTTCTTTACGGATTTCTTCGTGGCATGAACCATGTTGATGGTTCCCATGTTTGGCTCTTCCTCGCACTGAAGACCACCGCCACATCTGTCAAATCATCCCGCTTCTGTGATAATAAACTCGGTCATTGCCCGAAATTTCCTTTTTACGGTACCGGACAGATATACCATTGCCGGTCAGGCCCGGTCGGTGTAGTTTAAGTCTTGTTGCGCCAGCTGTGTGCATCGAATTTTCAAATTCGTACAGTTCACCTCCTCCTAACAGCTGTCCCATCCCCTTTCTTGATTGTCTACTCCACAGTTTGCCAGGTAATCCGCCAGCCCGTTTGCCCGACATCTAACTGCATTGAGACTAGACCTTGCGTGCCAGCCATGAGTTCTGCAATGCTTTCTGTAACTTCGGCTAGCCGCCCATGCTTAGTAGCTTAGTTTGCTTTTGTACCCCACTGCAATTTTTGAGCAGTGGAAATGACCAGTGAGGAATCTCCTTTGAGAATAATGTTACAGAGGCGTCTGGATTTTGCAATTCTTAGACCATGTTACAGAGCTGCGAATTCCATTTCATTATTCATCCTTTCCCCGAGCGCTTTATAGTAGATATGGAGAATTTCTCCATGCTGGTTGCGTAGGACAACTCCAATTCCAGCCATGCCAGGGTTGCCTCTCGAAGCCCTGTCAAAATTGAATTTTAAACCTCCTTCCATTGGGCATTTCCATTTATCGTTCTGTGAGGGTGGCTGCATCCTATGCCTCAGAACATTAATATTGTTGGTTCCTTCCAGCCGGAAGCTTTTCAAAATACATAAGTCCTGTGCTGTCGGCCTTCCGTTGCTTTCCTCTTTACATTTGGTTTGAATTAACTGTTGAATATTGGTAATTATGTTGTCTCTAGAGAAATCAATGTTCCTGTGTTCATCTTGGAAAATTTTGCGATTACACTCCTTCCACATAGACCAAAGTAGAAACCCTGGTACCGACATCCATATTCTATTGACTCTTTGTATGCAAGAGAAGTTTTTCTTCCAATCCAGAACAATGCTGTGAATATAATCTCTATTTCGATGAGAACTGCTAAGGATCCCTTCCATCCAACTCCATAATTGACAGGCCCATTCACAGGTGTTGAAAAGGTGGTTAAGGGATTCCTCTTCCACAAAAAACATAGGGCATCTTGAGGGTCCCTCAAAACCTTTCTTGCATATATTGTCCCAAGTTAGAGTCTTATTTCTCATCAGTAGCCAGAGGAAAGTTCTGATCTTCGGCCATAGAAGGTTGTCCCATACCTTGCTGCACCATGGCATAACCTCTGCTTGTTCTTCCTTTTCTATTATGTTCCTGGCCTCTTTCAATGAGAAGTTGCCATTTCCTTTAAGACCCCACCTTAGTTTGTCATCCTCTTCAGTTTTCCTAATCTTTCTTTTTACGATGCGCTCATTGAAATGCTGATTAGTATGGTTGTTTACCTCTATATTCCCAGGATTTAAGTTTATCCATTCCCTCCAATTAGCATCTGTACTATTTTGATTCCAGTATTGACTGACTCTGTATCTACCCTGAGTTTGACATGTTTGCTTTATGGTTGTTAGTTCTGGAGAATCGAGTTTTGGGAGCTGCTGCCAAGAATCTTCCCAGAACAAGGCTAGCCTTCCGTTACGAATCTCCCAAAAGATGTTCTCCTGAACTAGGTTCTTGTTACGTTTGGCATGATTCCATATGGGTGAGCCTTCCGGGGTTTCCTATAGTTTGATGAGTTCGTGAGTGTCACAGTATGGAACATATTTTTCTTTCCAATGCTGAACCCATGGTAAGGTTGGATTCTCAATCCATTTCCACCATATCTTAGCTCCACAAGTCCGGTTGACCACCCCTGGATCAACTAGATTCAATCCCCCCCTAGATTTAGGCATGCAGAGTTTATTCCAAGCCACCAAAGCCCACTTTTTCTTATCCCCATTTCCGCTCCATAGAAAGGATCGTTGAATATTTCTCATTTGCTGCAGAATGCCTTTGGGGGTATGAAGCATAGAGAGAAGGTATTGTGGGATGGCCTGAAGGACGACTTTGGTTAGGATGAGTCTGCCCGCCAGGTTGAGGGCTCTGTTCGTCCAATGGGAGCATCTTTTCTTCATGTTGGCAAGTACCTTCTCCCAATGCCCTTTCTTCCAGGGTCTGAGAGTCAGAGGAGCTCCCAAGTATCTCGAAGGGAGGGAGCCAATCCTAAATCCTAGCAGCTAGGATAATTGAGTTTGAACTGCCGGGTGAGTGTTGAAAAAGAAAATAGTGAACTTAGAAAAGTTAATTTCCATGCTAGAGGCCTGGCTGAAGAGATCCAGGATAGTTCTGTAAGCTACCACATCCTTCACAGTGGGAGATCCATGTAACATGGTGTCGTTGACAAACTGCTGATGTGTAGTGGCAGGAAGCGATCTTATAGGCTGTAGATCTTTTATTGTCCCTTCCGCTTTCTTCTTGGCTATGGTTCCACTAAGGCCTTCCATCACGATTACGAAGAGAAAAGGGGATAAGGGATCCCCTTGTCTTATCCCCCTCGAAGGATTGAAAGGGATAGATGGAGCACTGTTGACAAGGATGGAGTATCTAGGAGATTTGATGACGTCCAGTATCCACTTGATCCAGGTCCTACAGAAGCCAAAAGCTCCTAGAACAGCTTCAAGGTATTTCCAGCTGACTTTATCATAAGCTTTTGAAATATCCAATTGCATGAGCATGCCTTCTTCTTTCCTTGAATGAAGTGAGTGAATCATCTCCTGTGCTAATAAGATGTTATCGAGAATTTGTCTACCCTCAATGTAGCACGATTGCTCTTCTGAGATTATGCCCGGGAGAATCGTCTTCAGTCTATTTGCTATGAATTTTGAAATAATCTTGTAGATTACATTACATAATGCAATGGCTCTGAATTTATCGGGTGTCTTGGCTTCTTCAACCTTGGGTATGAGTGCTAGAAAGGTGGAGTTGAGGGATTTTAGAATGGTCCCTGAACGTCTGGAGTCCTCCACTACCTCCCAAACTTCCTGTTTGACGATGCTCCAGCAGACCTTGTAGAAATTGATGGTGAAGCCATCTGGACCTGGAGCTTTATCATTAGGCATGCTCCTAATCGCTTCCTCCACCTCTTCCAAGGATATTTCGCTACATAGGGCCCAATTTTGATATGAGGTAATAGTCTTAGGGATAGCAGCTGTTAATTCCTTGATGGCTTCCTCTCTGTTTATGGGAGGTTCCTGAGCAATTGATTTAAAGTGGTCTGAGAGCAGAGCAGATATGTCGTTGTGATTTTTTAGAATCTCCCCTGCATTATTTTTCAGTTCGAGAATTCGATTATTACTTCTATAGTCTAGAGACGACCTGTGGAAAAATCTAGTATTCAGCTCTCCCTCTTTTAACCATTGAATTCTCGATTTCTGTCTCCAAAGAGTCTCTTCTTGAGAGCACCATTTATGCCAGTGCTGAGAAAGAGTTTTTTCCTGTTCCATAGCCTCAGCGTTGTAGTTTCCTGCTGCACCATCTTTGTGGATCTGTTCTAGTTTGTTCTCGAGAATGGCCTTCTCCTAGAATATATTTCCGAAGACCGTTTTGTTCCAATATTTTATCTTTTGTTTAGTTGTTTTTAGCTTCTTTTGTAGATTGAACATCTTGGATCCGCTAACCTCCAAAGGTTCTAACCACCATTTCTTTACCATCTCAAGGAAGTTGGGGTGGTCTAACCATAATTTCTCAAACCGGAGGGGTTTCTTCCTCGGGGTACCCAGAACTTCAATAATGAGTGAGATTGGCCCATGATCCGATCCCCCATTGGGAAGGATATCTGATTCCGCTGTTATGCCATCCATTATGATGCTTTATGAGATTGAAAAGTAGAGCCACGCTGAATTAATTACAACAGGTTATTATTCAACGAAAACAACTGAGTAAAATTTTTGAGTACACTCTGTTACATGAAAAAGGTTGGTGTAATATTCCTTTTGTAAATAACAAAATAACTCATTGTAAAATCAAAGAGTTACAAATGAGTTACAAACCGATTCTTGATATTCCGAAACTGATTGAGGGAAATCAAGAAAGGGATCTTGGTAAAAAGGAAACGCTTCTTGGATGGTAGGGGATTGTGTATTTTTTTTTCACGGTGTTCCCTCTGTGAGCTTTCATTTTTCCATATCGATTCCTTCTACATAAATTCAGACACACCACAATATTCCTTTGGATTGGGGAGTTCCTGCAACATTACCGCATCACAATGAGTAAGGTTCATGGTTCCCTTGCCCGAGCAGAGAAGGTGAGAGGGCAGACGCCCAAGGTGGCCAAACGAGACAAGAAGAAGCCTGGAGGCCGCGCTCACAAGCGAATGCAATACAACTTTTGGTTTGATACCGCAGTGGTTACTTTCGGAAAGATGAGAGGCCAAACTCCTCGGAGAATTAAATGACTAGACAAATGAGGAAATGGTTGCGAGAAAGATGTCATTACCCTCTGCATCTCTCCCTCGTGTCCCTTCTAGTTACCCTACTTCCTTCGATTCATTATGCTTGCCGGCTCACCTGAAATGATGGCAGAAGCCTGCTTGTGATGAGACTAGGCTTTACTGCTAAATAAAGCATAGACAGAATAGTTGTTGGAGCCTATTGCGAGGTGGATTTGCAGGTTTTGCGTTGCAGCCAACGTCGAGTGTGTGACTAGCAACTCTTTTCAGATTATTATTTGACTATAATGATCTAGCAAATCTTTTGAGATTATTATTTGACTATAATGATGTATAAACCGTTGCACAAGAGATAGAAGCATGAGGCAGATGACGACTAGCCAATATCTTTTAAGAGAGGACCCAGTGGACTTTAAAACCAAATTAAGACAAAAATCTACACAAACCCTTCTTGGGTTCTTCTCTTGGCTACTCCAAATTGTTTCCAGTGTCTCTGGTGGGTTCGGCTTCCAGAACAGAGGTCATGGAGACAAGGAGGCTGAGATGAATATGATAAGTAACTTTCTCACTTTCTTGAAGAAAAAATATATGTTTGTTTTATTTGGGTATTTTATTAAGCAATTCTTACAAAATATAGATAATATATGCATAATAGTGTGCAGTAAAAGATTAAATATTTTACATGTTTCCTTGGTGAAGAAAACATGTTAATGCATGTAGTTAAAGATTTAATTATTTTATATGTATTCTTAGTGAAGAAAACATGTTAACCCATGCAGTTAAAGATTGAATATTTTATATGTTTTCTTGGTGAAGAGAACATGTTAATGCATGCGGTTAAAGATTGAATATTTTATAAGTTTTCTTGGTAAAGAAATTATTCTATTGAATTTCTTGTAAATAATGATAATCGATGTTAACATTCTTGGAAATATTAATCTCTTGAAAAGATTGTCTTTCTAGATGAGATGGATCAAATTCTTGATTTTGGTGCATAAAAGGTTAAGTTAACCTTGTTATTGCTTCTAGATTCTTTAAGCGTAAATATGGATATCTATAATAATTTCTTGAAAGGAAAAGCATGAGAAACTTACTTATAGGAAGATAGAGAAATGGGGTTATGATGACTTCCTTTAAGAAAGAAGTAAGTAATTGTTTACATGAAATGATGGTAGATTTCTAGAGAAGGGAATATGCATTGCATATATTGAAGAAGGGCCATAAGTTAAGCTATTGGATACTCAAAAAATAGTCATTGTGTTATGGAGATGTGTTCTTTGTAAGTTAAAGAAACTATGTTAATTTCTTGGAAAATAACTGTGGAAGGAACGCATGTGCAAAGGCGTAGAAACAATAGTTTATTACTTGTATGTAAACATAACTAATGTGTTATATGTTTTAAAGGGAAACATGGACTTGTAAAACTAATGGTTAGATATCTTAAAGAGAAATATGCATTATTGTGAATAAGCATTGTGAAAAGTAGAACAAGAATTTACTTGAATATATGTAGTAGTTAATTAGTATGTTATGCTCGCTCATGGAGATGAGTAGATGTTAAAAGATCACTTTTAGAGGTTGTTTATTGATTGATTAATAATGTATCTAATATTGTTGCTAAAGCTTGTTGACAACTACATTGACAGGAAATGATGGGAGTTGGTACCAAAGGAAAGTGATGTTTAACATTGTGGAAGGAAAAGGATTAATTGTCCATTGCTAGAACGATCATGCCACAAGGAGTGTTGCATGTGGCGGTATGTAAGAAAAGGGTTTCATGGAAAATGTATTAGCTTTTACCTGGTTATGTGACAACTTAATGATAATTCATTGTAATGATTTTATAACAATGGTTAAGGGATGGAATCACTTATAAGCCATTGAGTGAGGAGTGGAAACCCTCACAAGCTTTTAATAATAAGATTAAATGTTTGTTGGTTTTCACCCTACGGGGTTTCCACGATATATTGGTGTTCAATAGTGTGATTTCATTTTCTGTTAGTTGATGATGATGAATCCCTAATGTTGATGGTTCTTTATTTGATGGCCTAACCATAATGTCCAAGTATGAGATTAATTAATATGGTGAAGGAATTCATGAAATGGATGCAAGGATTCATGAGACAGTTTATGTTATTACACTACCACTGTGGTGGTTAATGGTTATACAACTTACTGTCTTCTATTGCAATTTAATTAATGTACTAATGAATATTATATCTAATGGATAATGAGGAATTGTGGAGTTCTGAATCTGATAATTACTTGTGGGTAATTTGTATAAAAAAATTCTAACTCCCTACTTTTACATGTGAGGTTACCGGGGTTCATTACAAGTGGTATCAGAGCTAAAGGTTGCAGCACGGGCACCTTTTAGAATTGGTAAGAAGGAAATAAATTTAGGTACGCCACCAATGGGAATTAACTCAGGTATGAGTTTAACCATTCACATATTCATTTATGTAGTACACTACTTTCGGCATGATATGTGTGATTCATGTTTATAACTGCTTTGAGTAGTAAGTAATAAAGTTGCTGCATAACTATGTTCATGACATTGAATTCTTGATGAGGATAAAAGACAATAAAACTTTTGTCACACTTATGAACAATATTGAACGCTTATTACACCTATGAACAATACTAACGAAGTGAAAATCAGCTACCAACTTTTGATTTGCAAATATGGCAATAACAAAGATGCATTCATTGAACATGATTGAAGTTACAATGAACAAAATTTAATGAGTCAATGCATGAATATAAATTATGGGGAACATCCTTGAATAGGATGACAAATTATTTTTAAAGGACATTAGAAGAACCCCTTTACGTATTCAAAATATACAAAGAGTCAAGTAGTGAGACTTGATTGTAATAACTAATTTTTTATTCAGTCTTGTCATAGATGCATGAAGATGATTGGTATTTGATATTGGTTAGTGTTGAATGATTAACCAATAGAACTTATATGCATTACTTGCATTGGATTTAAGATTGTTACAATTCGTAAACAAGTGATGGTTTGATTGGTGTCACATGCGGGGAATGTGTGTATAATGATTCTTACTCTCTTTGTGCTATAGTTCGAGTTGTTTATGAGAAGAGTTCTTAATGTTATTCACCATGAATGCTTGATGCATTATATATGCTTATGTGTTAAGAGATTTAATGATGTTTCCCTCTAATTCTTTGAGATTCACTAGCATGGTATGATTTTTATGTTAATAATTACTTGTTGTGAGATAAAAATCATTTGAGCCTCTATTTAATGATGGTTGAATTTATCTCTACTATGGGAATGATGGATTTCTTATGCAAGTTGCATTCCAGTGTGAATTTACTTGTAGAAGCATATCCAGTCGGTAACATTTCTAGGACCCATTCATTGTAGGATTGCATGTGACAATCATCCATAAATAGACTACGTGGGTTAATGTAGTTGTCTGTAAACCCTAACTACCTTCCCCAACTATAGATGCTTCCAAAGGAAAAGGAAGCAAGGGGAAGGAAAAAAATCGTGATGTAGGGATAGACGGGTAAGGGAAAAGGAATCACTAAGTCTGGTGATTACCAGATAGTGCAGACTTTGAGTGCTAAAATCTTGCAGATAGCACTTGAGGTGCATGTGAGTATTGCTTTGACCATGCTTAAGGAGTTGGAAAATGATAACTATAGTGTGTTGATGTTAATGATTTTCGTCATGTCTCCTTGAAGTCATTATTCTAAAAAGGTCACATAGTAGTGTTAAGATAGTTGTTGCATCTAACATCAAATGGTAACTCTGGTGTATGTGTGACACTTAGGGGTTCATGCTTCTAATGGCATAAGTAGAGGAATAATTCCAATAAGGGTAGTCTAATTAGTTAGTTATGCATGCTGAACAAAGGGTTGGTGAGAACACCTTTATTATGCTTAATTATAGTAATGATGCATGGCCAATGTTGGCCATTGTAAATGTAAGATAATACTCCATTAATGACGGTGTGGATTAAGAGAATAGACTATGGGAAATTGGAAATGTTTAGATTGCTAACTCAACTATTGCTGACATTTATACATTAATGAATATTTTCATATGCTTTTATACATGACAATATTGTATTCATGAATTTTTTTTGAAATTGAATACTTGCTAATTGATGCATATTTAAAACTAACATTGCTGATGGGATTAAGTAGTGGTAGCTTAATGGTAACAAGAAAACTCGTCACGTAAATTGCTGCAATGTGAAGTGCAATCATAAATGAGAAATTCTAATGTTATATGATACGCATGATTATGTTATTTGGAAAATCAGGATGCATACAATATGTATGATAGATATGTTTCCCGTCAATCTAGATGTTGTGCACCCATGATGATGGTTAAGCGTAAATGCATGGTGTGCATGCATGTTTATTTTGTTAATGATAATGTTCATATGGTTAATTATGTAAATTACTTTGGGAAAGAGTAATAAAAGTGAAATTTAACATGCCAGACAGTTGTGGATAGTTGTGAAAGGCTATAAGGCCTTGGGTTGATTGTAGTTGCATTCCCGGAGGGGTTGATGGTACTTGCCTACTCAGATTGAATGACTCGGGTTGATGACAATTACCTGTCTAGAGGGGTTGATGGTACTTGTCTGCCTAGATTGAATGCCTTCGGTTGATGGCGGTTACCTACCTAGAGGGGTTGATGGTACCTGTCCGCCCGGATTTCCTCTCCCTAGAGATCAATTATCTCAATAAGTGAAAGGACGTTTGCAAGATGGTGAAGAGGGTGAAAAGCCTAAGGAAACTTTGCTGATTTGGAGCCTGTTGGAGGAGGCCCAGAATTCCCCATAGACGGGACGCTGTGAGAGGAATAGGCAACACGCTGCCAAGAGGAATCCTATATTGTACCCTATGTGGTCATTCGAATTCTTGAGCTGGTTGGCGAGTGGAATTCCATGTCAGACCTGGTAAGGTCTCTATCAAAGAAAATGTCTAGTTGTGGAAACCAGTTCCCATGGATCGGGAATTCTTTAGCCTATTGTGGTTCTCATAGCTAAAGAAATTAACTAATCATCTATATGTTATGTTAAAAATGAATTCTATATATAGTTGTGTAAAATATGTTATGCACATTTAACACGAAATGAGTTTAGTACTCAATAAGGAGTTATTGGAAATTTTAATTCCTTTATTGTATAACTAATCTTGTGAACGTCTTAGTAGAGGCTAAGACAATTTTTACTTGATGCAAAGATTGATTGTTTTGATGATTAGAGAGCTAGGTTCTATTTTGGTACTTTTAGAAGTACTCTTTGGATGTCTTTAGTGAGAATTAATTCAGTGTGCTTGTGGAGCAGTGAAGAGCTCTTTAATGTACTTGTAAAAGTACTGTGATTTAAAAATCATCTAATATTGCACAATTGATTGATAGTTAAAAGTATTTCATTTGACTCAAAATATTGTGACTAATGCAATTGAATTTGTTAGTCATACATTACCGGTTACATACCATGAGGGGTTGATGGGTTGTTCAATCACTTTAAAATGCTTGCATGAAAGTTCTCATGATTTTCAAGAGTAATTGGTCAGTAATGGTAAGTTGATATAGAGTTTTGTTTTTCAATTTGAATAAGGGCCAAGTGATGGCAATTAGAACTTGCATATGTTTGCAGTTATAAATGCTTATAACTAATGATCTTTCTTATGTTATAACATTACTATCTTGTTTATTGTCATTTCTTGGAATGAAATATATGATTTTAAAGAGCAAGGATAACTTTTTGTCTGGTTTAGATGTTTATATCATGAGTAAGATCTACTGTTCCAGTGAGAGATGAACACCGAGGACAGTGTTCTTGTTAAGGGGGGGAGTATATAATATTCCTCTCGTAAATAACCAAATAACTCATTGTAAAATCAAAGAGTTACAAATCAGTTACAAACTGATTCTTGATATTCAGAAAATGATTAAGGGAAATCAAGAAAGGGATCTTGGTAAAAAGGAAACACTTCTTGGATGGTAGGGGTTTATGCATTTTTTTTTATTGTGTTACATCTCTGAGCTTTCATTCTTCCATATCGATTCCTTTTACATAAATGCAGACACACCAAGATATTCCATTAGATTGGGGAGTTTCTGCAACATTACCACATCACAATGAGTAAGGTTCATGGTTCCCTTGCTCGAGCAGAGAAGTTGAGAGGGCAGATGCCCAAGGTGACCAAACGAGACAAGAAGAAGAAGCCTAGAGGCTGCACTCACAAGCGAATGCAATACAACTGCTGGTTTGTTACCGCAGTGGTTACTTTTGGAAAGATGAGAGGCAAAACTACTCAGAGAAGTAAATGACTAGACAGATGGGAAACTGGTTGCGAGAAAGATGCCATTACCCTCCGCGTCTCTCCCTCGTCTCCCTCCCAGTTACCCTACTTCCTTCGATTCATTATGCTTGCCAGCACACTTGAAATGATGGCAGAAGCCTGCTTGTGATGAGACTGGGCTTTACTGCTAAATAAAGCATAGAGGGAATAGCCACTCGATCCTATTACGAGGTGGATTTCCAGGTTTTGCGTTGGAGCCAACGTCGAGTTTGTGATTATAGAGAGCCAGAAACTCTTTTGAGATTATTATTTGACTATAATGATGTATAGACCGCTGCACGAGAGACAGAAGCATGAGGCAGATGCGGACTTCCCAATATATTTTAATATAGGAGTCAGCGGACATTAAAACCA
Organism: Pinus taeda; assembly: GCA_000404065.3. Lineage (NCBI taxonomy): Eukaryota > Viridiplantae > Streptophyta > Pinopsida > Pinales > Pinaceae > Pinus > Pinus taeda. The sequence continues at coordinate 20,172 of APFE030154108.1, read as the reverse complement.
AATTCAGACTAAAAAATCTACTCAAACACTTGTTGGGTTCTTCTCTTGGCTACTCCAAATTGTTTCCAGTGTCTCTGGCGGGTTCGGCTTCCAGAACAGAGGTGATGGAGACAAGGAGGCTGCCATGAATAACATAAGTAACTTGCTCACTTTCTTGAAGAAAAAATATATGTTTGTTTTATTTGGGTATTTTATCAAGCATTTCTTACCAAAGATAGATAATATATGCATAATAGTATGCAATAAAAGATTAAATATTTTACATGTTTCCTTGGTGAAGAAAACATGTTAATGCATGTAGTTAAAGATTCAATTATTTTATATGTATTCTTGGGGAATAAAATATGTTAATTAATGCAGTTAAAGATTGAATAATTTATATGTTTTCTTGGTGAAGAAAACATGTTAATGCATGCGGTAAAAGATGATTATTTTATATGTTTTCTTGGTAAAGAAAATATGGTGATGAATGCGGTAAAAGATTGAATATATTATAAGTTTTCTTGGTAGAGAAAGTATTATGTTGACTTTCTTGTAAATAATGATAATCGAGGAAGGGCTATAAGATAAGCTATTGTATACTCAAAGAATAGTCATTGTGTTACGGAGATGTGTTCTTTGTATGTTAAATAAACTATGTTAATTTCTTGAAAAATAAATATGTGGAAGGAACGCATGTGCAAAGCCGCAGAAACAATAGTTATTACTTGTATGTAAACATAACTAATGTCTTATATGTTTTAAAGGGAAACATGGACTTTTAAACTAATGGTTAGATCTCTAGAAATATGCATTAGTGTGAATAAGCATTGTGAAAAGTAGAACAAGAATTTACTTAAATATATGTAGTAGTTAATTAGTATGTTATGCTTGCTCGTGCAGATGAGTAGATGTTAAGAGATCACTTTTAGAGGTTTCTTATTGATTGATTAATAATGTATCTAATATTGTTGCCAAAGCTTGTTGATAACTACATTGACACGAAATGATGGCAGTTGGTGCCAAAGGAAAGTGATGTTTAACATTGTTGTAGGAAAAGGATTAATCACCCATTTCTAGAGCAATCATGCCACAAGGAATGTTTCATGTGGCAGTATGTAGGAAAAGAGTTTCATGGAAAATGTATTAGCTTTTAGCTAGCTATGTGACAAATTAATGATAATTCATTGTAATGATTTTATAACAATGGTTAAGGGATGGAATCCTTTATAATCCATCGAGTGAGGGGTGAAAACCTTCACGAGCATTTAGTAAATGGATTAAATGTTTGCTGGTTTTCACCCTAGGGGGTTTCCAAGGTATATTGGTGTTCAATGGTGTGATTGCCTTCTGTGTCAGTTGATGACGATGAATCCTTGATGTTGATGGTTCCTTATTTGATGGCCTAACCATAATGTCCAAGTATGAGATTAATTAATATGGTGAAGGAATTAATGAAATGGATGCAAGGATTCATGAGACAGTTTATGTTATTACACTACCACAGTGGTGGTTAATGGTTATACAAATTACTGTCTTCTATTGCAATTTACTTAATGTACAAATGAATATTATATCTAATGGATAATGAGGAATTTTGGAGTTGTGAATTTGATAATTACTTGTGGGTAATTTGTATAAAAAAATTCTAACTCCCTACTTTTACATGTGAGGTTACCAGGGTTCATTACAGTTGGTGCCCCGCCATGGCAACAACATAATTGGGTTTCTTTCTCACTATGAGGAATTAGAACAAAACAATGAATTTATGTTTTTCCTTAGAAGTAAATATGAAACTAATACCGTAATCTGGGAAAGGAATAGTGGGAAAATGAGGAGAAAATATATTAAAGTGAATGGGAGAGGATGCACTATATTTTTGGAAACACCCAAATGAAAACCGATAATTTCTATAGGCGAAGCTACAAATTGTTAAGCCAAGGTAAAAATTATGTTATGTACCAAAGTAGAAGTCCAAAGAGTACCTCCATTCATTTAAGCTAAGGAAGCCTGCATTCCACTGGAACAAGAAAGGTAAATCTCAGAAACCCAAGGTGAACCCCATGAAAAAAAAAACACGTAGAAGCAAAAGCAGAGAAACTAGTCAAACCCAGGTGGAAGGGGTAAAATAAGGGGATGAAAGAAATACAACAAGAGTACTAGCTAGAGTAGGGTACCAACTAACACATTTCGAAAATTTAAAGAATCGATGTGGATAGAAATTCACAATTTCTACTTGAATATGTGGTGCGATGGTTTTGGTGAGTGCCAAGTGCTGGACCATTATCTCTCTAGGTGGTAGGGAAGTGGATATCATCTATAATACATCACAATTGCAAAGAATCCCTTCTTCCTAATAATAGTGCTCTACAATGTGACAAGGACGAAATAGAGAGAAAGGAGCTTCAGGAAAACAAATTTACGGTTAGATGGAAACCCCAAAAATGACCTTCACCTTTTGATGCAAACTAGGCCACCCTCACTATTGATCAGAATCGTGAGTGGGCAAATGTGAACACCATGCAAATTCCAGTGATGGAGCTAGTCAAAAATCACCACGTGTGCCATAATATTGTTATAAATACAATTTAAAAAGTAAATGAATTAAGATATAACATTATTTCTTTCATATTCAAATGAGTTATAGGTAGGATGAAGTTAAATAGGCGAATGAACAATACATTATACAACAATACAATTCAAAATAACCCATAACACAAATAAAAAATCATTGTAATAAATTTGTCATTTAGTTAGTCATTAGCCCATGGAAGCGCATGCTCATGATACCACATATGGATTTCTTTCCACTAGTCACAGACCATAAAGGAATTAATACACCACCATTTCCATTTCACAAACTATTCTATGTGATAGGTATAGGTCAAATTAAAAGAAACAAACAAAAAAAGATTGTAGAGAATGGGGACATCACAATATTAGGGTGAATTGTTTAGTATGGTTGAAGCAATGAAAGACAAAGGCCTGTTCTGGGATTCAACTCTCAAGGAGAATAAGCTATTCGATTGAGCACTTGGGAAGGAAGTTGCACATGCCTCTATTTTGAGTAGATTGTTTGATTGTATTACATTTATATTAAGATGTATTTGTGGCTCAAATTCGTCTATAGTTAGATCACATCACATATCACATCTATTTTCATATATGCTCTTCTTCCATATGTGCTAAGGACTTATGGTGTTTCCTTTACAACATCTAGTGCAAATGCTAGTTTTAAATCTCTCATTAGTCGATTTTAAGGAACAAAATTATTTTTATAAATATTACTAAATTTATTGCAAAGAATTATTTTATTTTATTATTAAAAGCTCCACATGGTATGTACTTAGTATGAAGTATAACTTTGATTTTAAAGCATCTTAGTTTTTGTTTTTATATCATTCATCCAAAATATAAAATATTTTATCAAAACATATAAAACAAGTAATAAAATGAAAAGAAAGGAAAAGGGTGTGAAAAGGAAATGAATCTTATAAAATATAAAAAAAAAAATTCAAGAAAATATAGTTGACAATCATAAATATTTTGAAAATGTTTGAGTTCCAATAGTAAATAGATAAATAAACTTAAATAAATTTATATGTTTGAGTAGTTACTTTTTGGTTTTCTTGATATTAGGTGATGGCTAGGACCAATGTTGAATGGTCATTAAAACTTGTAACTTTATATGGTAATCTTAGATGTTATATTGTAAAATTTATCTTTTAGATGCCACCCAAGAGATTTTTCAATGAAGATGATTATGACTAGGATCATGAAAATGTTAGAGTTCCAAAAAAATGTATTTAAAATTGTAAATTTATGTACGAATTTTATTGGTTGAGTCGTAAAGTTTATCCTTCCCTTATTATTAAAAGATTTTTTCAAACTTGTAAGTTGAGGTAGTAATCCTATGTACTGTGATGTAAAATATTGGTTGAGTCGTAAAGTTTATCCTTCCCTTATTATTAAAAGATTTTTTCAAACTTGTAAGTTGAGGTAGTAATCCTATGTACTGTGATGTAAAATGTAGATGTCTTAATGTAATGTCTTGTTAAATATTTTGACTCCATCAAATTAGATTAAAAAATAAAAAGGAAAAAAGTAAAAAAAATAATAATTGTAATTACCAATAAAACATTTTGACTCTTTCAAATTAGATAAAAATAAAACAAAACAAAATAAAATAAAATAAAACATAAAATTAATAATGTACGAATCTTATTGGTTGAGTTGTAAAGTTTCTCTTTGGGTTATTACTAAAAGGTTTTTTCAAACTTGTAAGTAGTTATCCTATCTATGTGGTGTAAAATATAAAATATAGATGCCTTAATGTAATGTCTTGTTAAATATTTCGACTCCATCAAATTAGATTAAAAAATAAAAAGGAAAAAAAAAAATAATAATTGTAATTACCAATAAAACATTTTGACTCTTTCGAATTAGATAAAAATAAAAGAAAGCAAAATAAAATAAAAAAAACATAAAATTAATAATGTACAAATCTTATTGGTTGAGTTGTAAAGTTTATCTTTGGGTTATTACTAAAAGGTTTTTTCAAACTTGTAAGTTGACGTAGTAATCCTATCTATAGTGGTGTGGTGTAAAATACAGATATTGTAATGTAATGTCTTGTTAAATAATATTTTGACTCCATCAAATTACTTAAAAAAAAGTAGAAAAATTAATAATTATAATTAACAATAAAACATTTTGATTTTTTCAAATTATATAAAAATAAAATAAAACAAAACAAAAAAATATAAATTTAATAATTATAACCCATAGTTAAATTAATCAAAAGCCATTTTAACCCTAAATTTACCTATCATGGGGAGAATAAAACATTTTAACATAAAAACAGTTTTTAAAGTAAAAAAAAATTAATCCCTAAAAACTTGGTAAATGAAAATTTAAAATAAATATAATTTTGTTTATTTATATATAAGTCGAAAACTTTTTAAACTATAATTATGAAAATGATGATAAAACCCTTGAAAATATTAGAATTCTAATTAAAAATCGTTAAAAACAGTAAGTTTAAGTAGCTAACTTCTCTACTACCCTAGAAAACTTATCCTCTCATAATGGTGAAACTTATTTTCACTATTATAAATAAGAATAATGGATGGTTATTTTTCAAGTAATGAGGAACATATTTCTTCATTTCTTCCATGACCTTTAATCATCAGTTTGATCCTTGAATGCCTTCTTGCACATCTCCTGTATTGCTTCCAGCCGTGCAGCCGCAATGATTCCAATCGGATGGGCAACAGGGTTGGTAAAATGCTCGCAATAATCTCTCGATTATCTGGAGTTAGACGGCAGGCAGACTAACGACCAGAAAATTTAGAGATAATATCTGGGTGGCCCACGCTGAGAATCCTGTTATATTTTTCCATAGGCTTTCTTGAACGTCATGATCAGTACTGTCGGCATTGATGACGGATACGGATGGGAGGTTCAAGAAATCCATGGCAAAGTATAGAGGGATTCATTAATATTTCTTTAGATATGAACACGTCTTTTGGTTACCCAGGTCCATTTCACAGTATTCAAGGCTCTTCGTGCTCACAGATGATGAAATATAGGCTCAGCCTACTGGTTTGTTATTTCTTATCTTAAATATTATTTGGCTACTGGTTTGTTATTTCTTATCTTAAATATTATTTCACTCTTTGTATTGTTACAGATGAAATACAGAAGTACTCACGCCGAGAATCCTGTTATATTTTTCCACGGCTTTCATGATCAGTACTGTCGGCATTGATGACGGATCTGGATGGGAGGTTCAAGAAAGCCATGGCAAAAGATAGAGGGATTCAATAACATTGATTCCACAATTGCACCGTATTCAAGAATACGCTCAATGATGAAATATAGGCTCCAGTTACTGGTTATTTCTTATTTTAAAGAATCTTCGACTCTTTGTATTGCTGCTTTGTCATGTTGTGGCGTAGATCTATAATAACATGTTCTTTCTTTATTAACATCTAGGCGGATTGATGAAATATCAGGTGCGAACTTGTGGTCAGTTAAAAAATACTTGTTAAGGCAGATGCATCATAGGTTTTTCTGTCCCTCTAAGGATCTGAATTTTATGATGACCCCTAGGCCGTATGAGCACCTGCACTTAGGTTGCTTAGAATGCCTATCTCAACTAAGTCATATATTTGTATCATTAAAAGATGAAAGAGAGAGTGCGTAAGAACTTGTGGGTTGAGTTCTTTTTCGCAAATTTCTTGTCTCTGGTATTATCTTTCTTGTTTTCTACATTGTCTCTGTATTATCTTATCTTTCTTGTTTTCTTATCTTTCATTTTTCTATGAGAACACTTATCATAGGTTTTCTTTGGAAGTTTGATTTCATAGTTCCATAATTTGATTTATTTCTGCTTCCATGTTTGAAGCTTTATATCTGAATATCATATGTATATTGATATCATATGTGAAGCTGAGAATTTTAAATGGTTGATAGGGTTGCATAAATTGATTCACGGATGCTTTGCAGTAAGTTTTGCATAAAAATAATACCCGCTATATCTTATGCATATCTCATTATGAATCGAAGGCAGAAAACAAGATCAGGTTGAGTGTATATCTATGGTAAAATTGGATTGCTTATTCTCATATTGGTGAATCCTACCATTTCGGTTGATTGTGATCAAGAAGCGAAGAAGCAAAGGCTATGTGAAGCCTTAAACAAATTGATGCAGAACTTGATCTTTGTGCTACACCTCTTTGTCAAACAACAATTTTGGTTGTAGCACTGGTGACCAGTGTTGGCCTGCCTACCTTAGACTCAAGTCTCAGTTCAGGGTTGCATTTGGTAGAGCAATTGAAACAACGTCGTTCCTGTGATGGAAGCCGCCATGGATGCCAATATTTGTAAGATTGTCGTTCTCCAGTAATGGAATGTGGATTTCAACGAAGAGATTTAATAGATGGTTGCATTCCACGCTTAGAAATATTTTGTGCAGAAAGAGGTGGCATGGTAACCGCCCTTGAAATATGACAACCATGCCCATTGCCAGAGAAATGCTGTAAATTTTATGGCTCCAAAGAGCTCCCCGAATGAACAGAGGAATGTTGTGAAAAATCACTTGTTCTAGCGTTAAAAACATTTGCATTGAAATTTGGCTACAGGACAAATCAATTAGAAATAAATATAATCAATTAGAAATAAATCTCTACTTAGATTCATTGTTGTGATTTAAAGCGAATGAATCATTCATGCTTTATAGTGGATATCTTGCATGAGAATGATCGTTAAATGTACACCTGAAAGAGTGAACTTCATTGCAAATTCTCTCCCCAGTAGAGCTACATTATTTTTCCCTCACAAAGGTAAATTCCAAGAAATTACTGAATGTGTAGAAGTAGAAGGGTGTCTAACTAGACAATGTGTTTGTAGACTACACAAATATCTCTCTCCTTCTGGGATCTCTCTTTCTCTATCCATACTCTCTTAACCTCCATCATCTCTTCTCTCTATCCTCCCTCCTCTCCCTCTCACCCTATACCCATCTGTATCTTCATTCCTCTATATTCTCTCCATCTCACTCTATGTCATCCATCCCTATGCACCCTCTATGTGTATCTCTATCTTCTTCTCTCTCTCCCCCTCATTATGGCTCTTCCCTTCTGGCCCATCACTCTCTCTAAGTCTCTCCATATCTCCCACTCTTTTTCTATCTCTCTCCTCTCAGCACTTCACTCTTTAGACATCCCTCCCTCTCTCCTTCTCCCTTTCTCTTTATGTCCACCTTTCATTCTTTTTTCCTTCCCTATTTCTCTCTTCTTCCACTCCCTCCCACCCACTATCACTCTTTTTCGTAATCTTAGTACCATTTGTACCATCCTTCTCTCCTTCATTTATTCATATATCGTTGTCTATTTCTATTGGTCCATTACTCTCCATTTGTCTATTTCCATCATCATATTCATGTGTTTCTCTTTACCTCTTCTTCCATCTATCTATCTATATCCCTCCTTCACAACCGGGTCTCTTGCCGTCATTCCTTCAATCTCACTATATGACTCTCATTATCCCTCTCTCCATGTATCATCCCCCCCTCTCCTCTTCTTTATATATTATCCTCTCCATATCTATATATATCTCTCTCCCCTCCCTCTTTCATTTGTCTATGTTTTATTCACCTTCCACTCTCTCCATCCTTGTCTTTATCCTCTCTCACTCTCCATATCCTCCCATCTCTTAGTGTCTCTCTCTCTCTCTTGTCTTCCTTCTCTATCCCTTTCTACTTCCATTCTATATCCCTATTTGTCTATCCTTCCTCCCTATCTAGTTCTAAATTTCTCTCTTTCTTCACCCCCAACTTGCTATCTCTGTATTTCCATTTACATATTTTCGTGTATCTCTCACTCTCTCCTCTTCCTCATTTCTATCTCTCTCCATGTCCCCTTTTCTCTTTCCCACCCTAGTTCTTTCACTTTTTGTCTATTTGTCTCTATCTCTTTGTTTCTCCTTATCCCTCAACACTGTCCATTTGTCCTTCTCTTACTCTTTCTCTCAACCTCACTCTCACTTCTTCCCTCTTTGTCTCTCTCTTCTTCCACTCTCTCTCCCTCTCTAGGCCCTCTCTCAAGCTCCCTCCCTTCTAGAAATTTCCTTCCCCTCCCTATCTCCCTCTCTGGCTCTCTTTTTCTCTCCCCCCACTCTCCATCTATCTACTTCAACTAATATAATTTCTATGTGTATTTTCTATCCTCTCTGTATTTCTCTCCCTCCCTCTCTCCTTCTCTCTCCCACTGTCTCCAACACCATCTATTTCCAATCACTCACTCTCTATCTACCCAAAAGCAAAAATGAAAGTTTGATAATAGTATGACCTCTCTAGCTTGCATTGATTGAAATTTTTATAATTTCAAGTATGTAATGCCTTTCATAATTTCAAATAAAAATAAAAAATTACAATTTTACAAAAGTTTAGATTAAAAATTCCATCATTTATACAATCAAAATTCCATATAAAGTCTACTTTTCATAATTCAAATATAAACTATTTTAAAAATCGTTTTCACTTAATTTAATACATTTTTTTTTTACATATGTTAAAATATTAAAATACACCCCTTAGCATATTTCCACGATAACTTTTGGGGGAGTTAATCATTTGGAAAATAATTATAATATGTAGTAGAGGGCATTAAAATGTAAAATCCAAAAACAAAAATGAATGTTTGATAAGAGTATGATGTCTCTAAGTTGCATTGATTGAAATCTTTGTAACTTTAAGTATATAATGCCTTTCATAATTTGAAATAAAAATAAAAAATTACAATTAGAAAATTTTAGGTTAAAAATTAGATGATTTATACAATCAAAATTTCATGAACAAAATAATATGGATTATATTTTGTATGAAAATTAATGTACTAGTGTTCAGAAAATAAAATTTGTCATAGTTAAAAGCAATTTCTACAAATAAAATTTACATATTTGGAAAGTCAATTCATATTCTTATATTTCATTATATTACACCATCTTAAATTCACTAGCTAAGTACTTATAATTATTCTATCTCTCCAATTTTACATATTGTTTTTTTTCCAATTTTGTATATAGATATTAGCAGGTCTGGGGTTATGGATCTAGTAAACCTTGAAACCATTAAAAACTCTTTAGGTGAGAACATCTTTTAGAATGAAAAACTTGAAAAAATATTTACATATTTAGGGATTTGATAACTTTGGTCCATTTTTCATTGTTTAAATTATATATTTTAATAAATAAATGGATTAAACTCGGAATTTTCATCGACATTTGGATTGTGGACTACATGTCTTAAACTTACAATTCCAACTAATTTTTACTCCATTCAAAAATCTTAAAATTTGACAAAACTATAAAATAATTAATCTATTTGAAATGTTTTAAACTTAATAAACTATTTCCTTATTTACATTATATAATATATGTGTTGTTCTCTTTAAAAATATATAATCATAACATAATGGACATTGGAATGATTTTACTTAGCATTGATGAAATTGAAAACATTTGTATTCACGGGACTATATTTGACCAGTCTAAAATATTTTATTGTTATTATATTTTTAAACAAATTAATATACTACTATCAACATATATTTTATTTATAACCTATTGTTTTTCTTAATTATAATTAATACTTGTTAAATGGTTACCGTATAGATTTTTGTTAATAATAAATTGAATTATATATATCTTTCTATTTATGTTTTAAGGTTGATTTTTTACTTTTAATTATATTTTTTAGTTATTAAAAATATTTTGTTAATATTTATATATAATTAATATTATATGCAATAAATATAATAATTTAATATTCTAAAAAATTATTTATGTTTTATAAGAAAACATATTTTAAAAGAAATGAAAATACTGTTTTTAAGAAATATATATATATAATTAATATATATATATATATATATATATATATATATATAAACTCAAAACTATAAATATTATGGAATTTATGATTAAATAAAAAAAAATAGGTTTATAATTTGTTACAACATGTAAGCAAAAGAATCAAAAACCAAAATCCTAGATGTGGCATACTACCAACATACTCAATATAATGGTGAATATAAGCATTCCGCTGTGAGAACCGCGAATACAAGAAAATGGTATAACAAACTGTGAATATACTAGATATACAAGTACCACCAAATACGTCCAAGATGTATTTTTATATTATAGTCAAGTAAGAACTTACTATCAAAAATAATGTTTATCAAGAGTGAGTTACCTTCTAGTGCCATTAGTTTTGAAGAAGCTAAGGAAACTAGTAATTTCATTTAAATATGAAACTTAAGAGAAATTGTATAAGTGTTCTCTAGGTTATAAAACCCCTTTGTTCAAATATTCCCAAATACACTTCAAAATACCATCATGGGAATTGGAGCATCCATTTTATTTAAATAATACAATTACACTTTATACACACAACCCACTTTAATGAGACTCATTCCTAACATTTTGAATCCCCTAGGATAGATGTAATGTGAAAATAACTAACACGTGTAGTGAATACTATTGAAACAAAAAGAACCTCTACATAGTTGGCCGACCTCGGAACCACAAGAATGGAGAAATTCTTTCAATATAGGAGGGAATAAGGAAGCTCTTACAATTTCGCTTTATTTGTGCCTTCGTAATGTAAAATTTCATACTAGTAAAAAATAAGCATGAGTTCTCGTTAAAGAAAACTAAACTATGTAGATGAACGCATCCTTTCCAAACAGCCTTAGCACCAAAATAGAAAGAAGAAATGAGTTCAATAACTTTCGGGCCAAATATATATGTAGGCACGAAAAAAATAAAAATTGAAAAGTAAAGCCACACTGAATTAATTATAGCAGGCTATTATTTAACGAAAACAACTGAGTAAAATTATTGTAAAATTATTGAATACACTCTGTTGCATGAAAAAGGTTGGTGTTATATTGCTTTTATAAATAACCAAATAACTCATTGTAAAATCAAAGAGTTACAAATGAGTTACAAACCAATCCTTGATATTCTGAAACTAATTGAGGGAAATCAAGACAGGGATTTTGGTAAAAAGGAAATGCTTCTTGGATGGTAGGGGATTGTGTATTTTGTTTTCACGGTGTTAACTTTGTGAGCTTTCATTTTTCCATATCGATTCCTTTTACATAAATTTAGACACACCACAATATTCCTTTGGATTGGGGAATTTCTGCAACATTACCGCATCACAATGAGTAAGGTTCATGGTTCCCTTGCCCGAGCAGAGAAGGTGAGAGGGCAGACGCCCAAGGTGGCCAAACGAGACAAGAAGAAGCCTGGAGGCCGCGCTCACAAGCGAATGCAATACAACTGCTGGTTTGATACCGCAGTGGTTACTTTCGTAAAGATGACAGGCCAAACTCCTCAGAGAAGTAAATGACTAGACAGATGGGGAAATGGTCGCGAGAATGATGCCATTACCCTCTGCATATCTCCCTCGTGTCCCTCCTAGTTACCCTACTTCCTTCCATTCATTATGCTTGCCGGCTCACCTGAAATGATGACAGAAGCCTGCTTGTGATGAGACTGGGCTTTACTACTAAATAAAGCATAGATGGAATAGTTGTTGGAGCCTATTGCGAGGTGGATTTGCAGGTTTTGCGTTGGAGCCAACTTCGAGTTTGTGATTATAGAGAGCTAGCAACTCTTTTGAGATTATTATTTGACTATAATGATCTAGAAACTCTTTTGAGATTATTATTTCACTATAATGATGTATAGACCGTTGTACGAGAGACATAAGCACGAGGCAGATGAGGAATAGCCAATATATTTTAAGAGAGGACCGAGTCGACTTTAAAACCAAATTAAGACTAAAAACTCAAAACAAACCCTTGTTGGGTTCTTCTCTTGGCTACTCCAAATTGTTTCGAGTGTCTCTCGTAAGTTCGGCTTCGAGAACAGAGGTGATGGAGACAAGGAGGCTACCATGAATAAGATAAGTAACTTTCTCACTTTCTTGAAGAAAAAATATATGCTTGTTTTATTTGGGTATTTTATTAAGAAATTCTTACCAAATATAGATAATATATGCATAATAGTATGCAGTAAAAGATTAAATATTTTAAATGTTTCCTTGGTGAAGAAAACATGTTAATGCATGCAGTTAAAGATTTAATTATTTTATATGTATTCTTAGTGAAGAAATGCAATTAAAGATTGAATATTTTATATTTTTTCTTGGTGAAGAGAACATGTTAATGCATGCGGTAAAAGATGATTATTTTATATGTTTTCTTGGTAAAGAAAATATGTTGATGCATGCGGTAAAAGATTGAATATTTTATAAGCTTTCTTGATAAAGAAATTATTCTATTTACTTTCTTGTAAATAATGATAATTGATGTTAACATTCTTGGAAATATTAATCTCTTCAAAATATTGTCTTCCTAGATGAGATGGATCGAATTCTTGATTTTGGTGCATAAAAGGTTAAGCTAACCTTGTTATTGCTTCTAGATTCTTTAAGCGTAAAGATGGATATCTATAATAATTTCTTGAAAGGAAAAGCATGAGAAACTTACTTATAGGAAGATAGAGAAATGGGGTTATGATGACTTCCTTTAAGAAAGAAGTAAGTAATTGTTTACATGAAATGATGGTAGAGTTCTACAGAAGGGAATATGCATTGCATATATTGAAGAAGGGCCATAAGGTAAGCTATTGGATACTCAAAGAATAGTCATTGTGTTATGGAGATGTGTTCTTTGTAAGTTAAAGAAACTATGTTAATTTGTTGGAAAATAACTGTGGAAGGAACGCATGTGGAAAGGCATAGAAGCAATAGTTTATTACTTGTATGTAAACATAACTAATGTGTTATATGTTTTAAAGGGAAACATGGACTTGTAAAACTAACGGTTAGATATCTTAAAGAGAAATATGCATTAGTCTGAATAAGCATTGTGAAAAGTAGAACAATAATTTACTTGAATATATGTAGTAGTTAATTAGTATGTTATGCTCGCTCATGGAGATGAGTAGATGTTAAAAGATCACTTTTAGAGGTTGTTTATTGATTGATTAATAATGTATCTAATATTGTTGTCAAAGCTTGTTGACAACCACATTGACAGGAAATGATGGGAGTTGCTGCCAAAGGAAAGTGATGTTTAACATTGTGGCAGGGAAAGGATTAATTTTCCATTGCTAGAACGATCATGCCACAAGGAATGTTGCATGTGGCGTTATGTAAGAAAAGGGTTTCATGGAAAATGTATTAGCTTTTAGCTAGTTATGTGACAACTTAATGATAATTCGTTGTAATGATTTTATAACAATGGTTAAGGGATGGAATCCCTTATAAGCCATTGAGTGAGGGGTGAAAACCTTCACGAGCTTTTAATAATAAGATTAAACGTTTGCTGGTTTTCACCGTACGAGGTTTCGAGGGTATATTGGTGTTCAATAGTGTGATTGCCTTTTCTGTTAGTTGATGATGATGAATCCTTGATGTTGATGGTTTTTTATTTGATCGCCTAACCATAATGTCCAAGTATGAGATTAATTAATATGGTGAAGGAATTCATGAAATGGATGCAAGGATTCATGAGAGAGTTTATGTTATTACACAACCACAGTCGTGGTTAATGGTTATACAACTTACTATCTTCTATTGCAATTTACTTAATGAACTAATGAATATTATATCTAATGGATAATGAGGAATTGTGGAGTTGTGAATTTGATAATTACTCGTGGGTAATTTGTATAAAAAAATTCTAACTCCCTACTTTTACATGTGAGGTTACCGGGGTTCATTACAAGTGGTATCAGAGCTAAAGGTTGCAGCACGGGCACCTTTGAGAATTGGTAAGCAGGAAAGAAATTTAGGTACGCCACCAATGGGAATTAACTCAGGTATGAGTTTAACCATTCATATATTGATTTATGTAGTACACTACTTTCGGCATGATATGTGTTATTCATGTTTATAACTGCTTTGAGTAGTAAGTAATAAAGTTGTTTCATAACTATGTTCATGACATTGAATTCTTGATGAGGATAAAAGACAATAAAACTTTTGTCAGACTTATGAACAATATTGAACGCTCATTACACCTATGAACAATACTAAGGAAGTGACAATCAACTACCAATTTTTGATTTGTAAATATGGCAATAACAAAGATGCATTCATTGAACATGATTGAAGTTACAATGAACGAAATTTAATGGGTCAATGCATGAATATAAATTATGGGGAACATCCTTGAATAGGATGACAAATTGTTTTAAAGGGACATTAGAAGAACCCCTTTAGGTATTCAAAATATACAAAGAGTCAAGTAGTGAGACTTGATTGTAATAACTAATTTTCGATTCAGTCTTGTCATAGATGCATGAAGATGATTGGTATTTGAGATTGGTTAGTGTTGAATGATTAACCAATAGAACTTATATGCATTAATTGCATTGGATTTAAGACTGTTACAATTCGTAAACAAGTGATGGTTTGATTGGTGTCACATGCACGGAATGTGTGTATGACGATTCTTACTCTCTCTGTGCTATAGTTTGAGTTGTTTATGAGAAGAGTTCTTAACTTTATTCACCATGAATGCTTGATGCATTGTATATGCTTATGTCTTAAGAGATTTAATGATGTTTCCCTCTAATTCTTTGAGATTCACTAGCATGGTATGATTTTTATGTTAATCATTACTTGTTGTGAGATAAAGATCATTTGAGCCTCTATTTAATGATGGTTGAATTTATCTCTACTATGGGAATGATGGATTTCTTATGCATGTTGCATTCCAGTGTGAAGTTACTTGTAGAAGCATATCCAGTCGGTAACATTTCTAGGACCCATTCATGGTAGGATTACATGTGAAAATCATCCATAAATAGATTACCTGTGTTAATGTAGTTGTCTGTAAACCCTAACTACCTTCCCCAACTATAGATGATTCCAAAGGAAAAGGAAGCAAGGGGAAGGAAAAAAATCGTGCTATAGGGATAGATGAGTAAGAGAAAAGGAATCACTAAGTCTGGTGATGACCAGATAGTGCAGACTTTGAGTGCTAGAATATTGCAGAAGATTCTAAGTCTGGTGATGACTAGATAGCACTTGAGGTGCATGTGAGTATTGCTTTGACCATGCTTAAGGAGTTGGAAAATGATAACTATAGTGTGTTGATGTTAATGATTTTCATCATGTCTCCTTGAAGTCATTATTCTGAAAAGGTCACATAGTAGTGTTAAGATAGTTGTTGATTCTAACATCAAATGGTAACTCTCGTGCATGTGTGACACCTAGGGGTTCATGCTTCTAATTGCATAAGTAGAGGAATCACTCCAATAAGGTTAGTGTAATTAGTTAGTTATGCATGTTGAACAAAGGGTTGGTCAAAACACCTTGATTATGCTTAATTATAGTAATGATGCATGGCCAATGTTGGCCATTGTAAATGTAAGATAATACTCCATTAATAACGGTGTGGATTAAGACAATAGACTATGGGAAATTGAAAATGTTTATATTGTTAACTCAACTATTGCTAACATTTATACATTAACAAATATTTGCATATCCTTTTATACATGAAAATATTTTATTCATGATTTTTTTTTGAAATTGAATACTTTTTAATTGATGCATATTTACAACTAACATTTCTGATCGGATTAAGTAGTAGTAGCTTAATGACAACAAGAAAACTCGTCACATAAATTGCTGCAATGTGAAGTGCAATCATAAATGAGAAATTCTAATGTTATATGATATGCATGATTATGTTATTTGGAAAATCACAATGCATACAATATGTATGATAGATATGTTTCCCATCAATCTAGATGTTGTGCACCCATGATTAGGGTTAAGCGTGTGCATGCATGTTTATTTTGTTAATGATAATTTTCATATGGTTCATTATGTAAATTACTTTGGGAAAGAGTAATAAAACTGAAATTTAGCATGCCAGACAATTGCGGATAGTTGTGAAAGGCTATAAGGCCTTGGGTTGATTGTAGTTGCATGCCCAAAGGGGTTGATGGTTCTTGCCTACTTGGATTGAATGACTTAGGTTGATGAAAGTTACCTGTCCGGAATGGTTGATGGTACTTGTCTGCCTAGATTGAATGCCTTCGGTTGATGGCAGTTACCTGCCTAGAGGGGTTGATGGTACCTGTCTGCCCGGATTTCCTCTCCCTAGAGATCAATTATCTCAATAAGTGAAAGGAGTTTGCCAAGATGGTGAAGAGGGTGAAAGGCCTAAGGAAACTCTGTTGATTTGGAGCCTGTTGGAGGAGGCCCAAAATTCCCCATAGACGGGACGCTGACAGAGTAATAGGCAGCACGCTACCAAGAGGAATCCTATATTGGACCCTATGTGGTCATTCGAATTCTTGAGCTCGTTGGCCAGTGGAATTCCTTGTCAGACGTAGTAATGTCTCTATCAAAGAAACTGTCTAGATGTGAAAATGAATCGATCTAGTTGTGGAAACTAGTTCCCATGGGTTGGGAATTCTTTAGCGTGTTGTGGTTCTCATAGCTAAAGAAATTAACTAATCATCTATATGTTATGTTAAAAATGAATTCTATATATAGTTGTGTAAAATATGTTATGCACATTTAACACGAAATGAGTTTAGTACTCAGTAAGGAGTTATTGAAAATTTTAATTCCTTTATTGTATAACTAATCTTGTGAACGTCTTAGTAGAGGCTAAGACAATTTTTACTTGATGCAATGATTGACTGTTTTGATGATTAGAGAGCTAGGTGCTATTTTGGTACTTTTAGAAGTACTCTTTGGATATCTTTAGTGAGAATTAATTCAGTGTGCTTGTGGAGCAGTGAAGAGCTCTTTAATGTATTTGTAAAAGTACTGTGATTTAAAAATCATCTAATATTTCACAATTGATTGATAGTTAAAAGTCTTTCATTGACTCAAAATATTGTGACTAATGCAATTGAATTTGTTAGTCATACATTACCGGTTACTTATCATGAGGGGTTGATGGGTTGTTCAATCACTATTAAAATGCTTGCATGAAAGTGCTCATGATTTTCAAGAGTAATTGGTAAGTAATGGTAAGTTGATATAGAGTTTTTTTTTTTAATTTGAATAAGGGCCAAGTGATGGCAATTAGAACTTGCATATGTTTACAGTTATAAATGCTTATAACTAATGATCTTTCTTATGTTATAACATTACTATTTTGTTTATTGTCATTTCTTGGAATGAAATATCTGATTTTAAAGAGCAAAGATAACTTTTTGTTTGGTTTAGATGTTTATATCATGAGTAAGATCTATTGTTCCTGCGGGAGATGAACACCAAGGACGGTGTTCTTGTTAAGGGGGGGAGTATATAATATTCCTCTCATAAATAACCAAATAACTCATTGTAAAATCAAAGAGTTACAAATCAGTTAAAAATTGATTCTTGATATTCAGAAACTGATTAAGGGAAATAGAGAAAGGGATCTTGGTAAAAAGGAAACACTTCTTGGATGGTAGGGGGTTGTGTATTTTTTTTTTATAGTGTTACCTCTGTGAGCTTTCATTTTTCCATATCGATTCCTTTTACATAAATTCAGACACACCACGATATTCCATTGGATTGGGGGGTTCCTGCAACATTACCACATCACAATGAGTAAGGTTGATGTTTCCCTTGCTCGAGCGGAGAAGTTGAGAGGGCAGATGCCCAAGGTGACCAAACGAGACAAGAAGAAGAAGCCTAGAGGCTGCACTCACAAGCGAATTCAATACAACTGTTGATTTGTTACCGCCGTGGTTACTATTGGAAAGATGACAGGTCAAACTACTCAGAAAAGTAAAAGGCTAGACAAATGGGAAACGGGTTGCAAGAAAGATGCCATTACCCTCTGCGTCTCTCCCTCGTCTCCCTCCCAGTTACCCTACTTCCTTCAATTCGTTATGCTTGCCGACTCACCTGAAATGATGGAAGAAGCCTGCTTGTGATGAGACTGGGCTTTAATACTAATTAAAGCATAGAGGTAATAGCCATTCGAGCATATTACGAGGTGGATTTCCAAGTTTTGCGTTGGAGACAACGTGGAGTTTGTGATTATAGAGAGCTAGAAACTCTTTTGAGATTATTATTTGACTATAATGATGTATAGACCGCTGGACAAGAGACAGAAGCACGAGGCAGATGTAGACTACCCAATATATTTTAAGAGAGGAGTCAACGGACATTAAAACCAAATTCAGACTAAAAAATCTACTCAAACCCTTCTTGGGTTCTTCTCTTGGCTACTCCAAATTATTTCCAGTGTCTTTGGCGGGTTCGGCTTCCAGAACAGAGGTGATGGAGACAAGGAGGCTGCCATGAATAACATAAGTAACTTGCTCACTTTCCTGAAGAAAAAATATATGTTTGTTTTATTTGGGTATTTTATCAAGCATTTCTTACCAAATATAGATAATATATGCATAATAGTATGCAATAAAAGATTAAATATTTTACATGTTTCCTTGGTGAAGAAAATATGTTAATGCATGTAGTTAAAGATTCAATTATTTTATATGTATTCTTGGTGAAGAAAACATGTTAATGTATGCAGTTAAGGATTGAATATTTTATATGTTTTCTTGGTGAAGAAAACATGTTAATGCATGCGGTAAAAGATGATTATTTTATATGTTTTCTTGGTAAAGAAAATATGTTGATGAATGTGGTAAAAGATTGAATACTTTATAAATTTTCTTGGTAAAGAAAGTATTCTCTTGACTTTCTTGTAAATAACGATAATCAATGTTAACATTCTTCGAAATAATAATCTCTTGAAAAATTGTCTTTCTAGATGAGTTGGATCGAATTCTTCATTTTGGTGCATAAAATGTTAAGTTAACCTTGTTATTGCTTATAGATTCTTTAAGCGTAAATATGGGTACCTATAATAATTTCTTGAAAGGAAAAGCATGAGAAACTTACTTATAGGAAGATAGAGAAATGGGGTTATGATGACTTCCTTTAAGAAAGAAGTAAGTAATTGTTTACATGAAATGATGGTAGAGTTCTACAGAAGGTAATATGCGTTTCATATATTGAAGAAGGGCTATAAGATAAGCTATAGGATACTCAAAGAATATTCATTGTGTTATGGAGATGTGTTCTTTGTATGTTAAAGAAACTATGTTAATTTCTTGGAAAATAACTATGTGGAAGGAATGCATGTGCAAAGGCGCAGAAACAATAGTTATTACTTGTATGTAAACATAACTAATGTGTTATATGTTTTAAAGGGAAACATGGACTTTTAAACTAATGGTTGGATCTCTAGAAATATGCATTAGTGTGAATAAGCATTGTGAAAAGTAGAACAAGAATTTACTTGAATATATGTAGTAGCTAATTAGTATGTTATGCTTGCTCATGGAGATGAGTAGATGTTAAAAGAACACTTTTAGAGGTTTCTTATTGATTGATTAATAATGTATCTAATATTGTTGCCAAAGCTTGTTGATAACTACATTGACAGGAAATGATGGCAGTTGGTGCCAAAGGAAAGTGATGTTTAACATTGTGGTAGGAAAAGGGTTAATCACCGATTGCTAGAGCAATCATGCCACAAGGAATGTTGCATGTGGCAGTATGTAGGAAAAGGGTTTCATGGAAAATGTCTTAGCTTTTAGCTAGTTATGTGACAACTTAATGATAATTCATTGTAATAA